>WNWU01000045.1:4668605-4826422 GCA_012654045.1 Ptyas mucosa | reverse complement strand
CTTCCCTTCCCTTCCCTTCCCTTCCCTTCCCTTCCCTTCCCTTCCCTTCTTTCAAATGCTCTTATCCAGTGCTACCTCATTCTTCTCCAATTATTTACAGGGCCACATTTCTGTGGCCATGATCACCCTTCACCCCTCACTTCATCTACCACCCATCCACTATTCACTGATGTGAAACCCAGCCCTATCAAATGCTAAATCAATCCCTCTTACCCATACACGCACTCATCTTAATGGTGTGTTGTCCAAAATGCCATACAGAATCCCCAGTATATTCTACTTCCACCATCAGAAGTATCTATTTGTATCCTAACTTATCTCTATTTCCTTTACATATAATCCAGAATTGCAGTGAAAGAAGTATGAGTTTAGAGAATAAAGTCACTAAAAGTCTACTGATGAAATACAGAAAGTTTTCATAATCAAAGGCCACATTTTGCCTTGAATTTCAGATAGGTTACTAAAACTTAGATGATAGACTTGGACAAAAACTACATTTGATAGAACTGGATTGTAATATACACGATAGAATTGTAAACATTTTTGGAAATTTCCCCATTCATGAGGCATACGTGACCCTGGTCTAATGACTTTCTTGGAAAAAACTATGTTAGCTATGAGGGTATATCACAACCTGCATCTGCAGAGAAGAAAATTGATATGAATTAAGTGCCAATCTTATTTTGAAAAAACCAACTTTATTGATCATGCCAATCGTAAATCAGAAAATTTTACAACTATGACAGTAGTTTAGTTACCTGTTTTTGCCTCTTGCTTAGAAACAATTATGGCTACCTTGTCTTTCTTTATTTCTTATTTACTTGTACTGTAAGATATTTTCCCCCCTAATGTTGCATAGAAATAATAATATTTTGTAGAATCTTCTGTGCCTTGGTAGATGTCATTCTAAATTCACCAAGGATTTTTCTACGCTGCTATTGTAAATTGTTATAGCAATAGCAGTAATAAATGTGCCACTTCCTCTCATGATAGACTGTGATCTGCAAAAAAAAAATGATACCATAATAATTGTCTTTAAACTGCTATGAGACATTGTGATGTGTGTGGAGTCTTGACTCATTCATTATTTTCTTTTTTAAAAAGCTATTTAACTAGGATGGAAAAATGTACTTTGATACTGCTTTTGTAGGCTTGTAGGTTTTTTTTTTAAATTTTATTTATATGCCGCCCTTCTCTGGAGACTCAGGGTGGCTTACAGTGCATTAAGCAATAGCCTTCATACTTTTGTATATTTTATACAAAGTCAGCTTATTGCCCCCACAAACAGGGTCCTCATTTTACCCACCTTAGAAAGGATGGAAGGCTGAGCCAACCTTGAGCCTCATGAGAATTGAACTCGTAGTAATTGCAGGCAGCTTGTTCATAATGCTATCCACATTTTTTCTTATATTGAGAAGCCTTCTCCATGTAGTAGCATCCTAATGCTGATGACCTCTAAGACAGGTGATAATGTGCTCCATAGCTCCCATAATGCAGCAGTCCCTAACCTTTCCAGCTTTGGAGACTGGCAGGAGGGTGGGCGAGTGGGGATGGTTCTGCTCAAGCAGTGGGTGTCCATATGTGCCAATGCATTGCTCCATTTGCATGACCAAGCAGGCAAGCATGCCTGCCACGTGCGCAAACGGAGCTGGGTGCATGCATGCGCTCACCTGCCACTTCTGCAGCCTGGCTCTGAACAGGCCATGGCTCTGTTCTGAACAAGCTGTGGTCCGGGGGCTGGACCCCTGCCATAATGGAGCTAGAATAGTCCAATATAATTGGATCAGCATTACAAGAGTTGAAGCTCAGTCCATTTGCAGGGCTCCAGCTTGGGAATGGGTATCTCTATTGGGGTGGGGGAGGGAAACCATATGTAGTGCAGGGTTTTTTCAGCTGAAAAAGCAGAGATTATTGCCAGGCTAGACTTTCAGTTCCCACTTTTCTATTTTTCCTGAATTGCTGAGATGGAAGATTAACAGAATCACAGGGGGTAAAATTACAAACACGTTGCCTGTCTTGAAAAGCCTGTTCTGCTCCAAGGACTGGTTAGACTGTAAAACTGATCACAGATGACTTTGGCCAGGTAGCTATAACTATGAATGCTTTTACAATAAGAACTTTCCATTCTTGCAGATAACAATTTCTTCCACAATGAGCCATTTACAGAATGTTCTTGTTCTCCCCCCTCAGTGATATAAGACCAGAATCCTCACTTGTGTCCTGATAATGAAAATAACGAAATTTGGGCAACTATGGAAAGTTTACAAAATAAGAGTTTTGGAGTACAAAACACTTTGTTCCTGGTGAATCTAATGCAATTTGTGAGTCGCCATCAAAAGATCTGTATGATTTCTTAACACAATATATTTAATCTTCAATCAGAAAATTCTTCTGAAGAATGTAGCTTTTGGGGCCTCACTGAGTACCACAGTTCAGCCCTGAGCTACAAATATTCTCTTCTAATGTTGCCTGTTATTTAGCCTAATCAACCAAACTAGTCATCTTACAGTAAATTGAATTCTATTGATTCTTTCCATTCGGTGCCTAGTTATCACAAGTTAAAATGGTAAATTCTTTAGATGTTTTTATTGATTTGTTCTTTTTAATTGTTTTAATTCTTTCTTAGTTTTAGAATTGTAAGCCACCCGGAATCACTTGGATGAGATGGATGGCTAAATAAATAAACGATAGTTACCAGAAATGACTTCACCCAAGTGACACCATCAGTCCTTCTAATTTAATGCTGTAAAGGCTTCCAGAGATTTTACCACTTTAATTGGACATTTCATAATTAAACCTGGCAAAGCACTCGTGACCCAGTGTCCTTCTCTACTTAGAATGTTAAAGTCTTGCTGCATTATGGTCCTGTTTCTGGATTTTAACTTCTATCCATTTTTTTTATGCTACAGCTAGCATGAAGGCTGTTTAAAGAGTTACAATCGAAGTTCCTTTCCTTCAGGATCCCTACACTTCTACATTTTGCACTAGAAGCAAAAGAACATGCAGGTCTCGGGAGAGTTTGGCAACATGCCTGAAATAGCAACCCAGTTGTCCTTTCTCAACCTGTAGGGCAGTTTTGAGCAATCTGTAAAGGTTTATTGAGAATTTATCTTTTCCTGGGTGACTTTAGAAGCTGCCTGCCAGGTAAAAATTCAATAGGAGAGATTTATATCCTGCTGGTTTATATGCTTAACAATTTAGAGACAGAGAGGGAGCACCGATTGAATTTCTGCACTATCCATTATTATTTTCTTCATATTATTTGTTTGTATTTGTGAGTAGTCCCTTAGGAGAATGTTAAGACACTTAACATTTTCGTGCCTTTCTGTTACTTGTGGGACTCAAGTTCTTTGACTGAGATTGATAGAATCAATGCCAAATTAAGTCTTTGAAACATAACATAAGGTTCAAGCTTTTAACAGCAAATATTACGTGTGAGAATTTCATCTTTAGCTGACTGAAATGAATTATTGGCTCTGCTGCTGAGGTTTTATGGAAAGCTCACAGATAAGACCAAGAATAGATTGCCCTGTGTGTTGTAACTAGGAAGAATTTTAAAAGAAAAAGATTGCATCATCTCAATGTTGACTTAAACTGTATGTCTGAGTGTAAATACAGCATGGAGTTAGTTTTGTATACAAGTAGGTCAATTGTTCAAGCAATGGGGGTTTGTGAAAAGAAAACAAATATAAGAGAAAAATACCAGTTGTACCGGAATGTCTTACAAAACAGGAAATATGGAGAGTTATTCAAGTCACTCTTGATTTGTTATTTTTATATTTATTTATATTTATTTTATTTATTGGAATTTGTCAAACAAAGACGAGAACAAGAATAAGAGAATAAAAATACAACGACAGGAACGATAGGCACGTTAGTGCATTTATGGACTCTACTGACCACTTAAGTATGAAGTAAGGTCCATGGAAGTCAATTTGTGACTGAAACTGAAAATTTATAGCTAAGGCAACTGAATCAGGTAGGGCATTTCAGACTTCGACAACTCTATTACAGAAATCATATTTTTTACAGTCAAGTTTAGAATGATTTACATTGAGTTTAAAGCAGTTGTTTGTGCACCTATTATTGCGATTAAAACAGAAAAAGTCATTTGGAGGCAAAACATTACTACGTATAATTTTGTTTGCTTAGGTCTTAGGTCTGACCGCAAATGACGTAGTTCTAAGTTATTCAAACTGAGAATTTTGAGCCTAGTAGCATAAAGAATTCTATTATGTACAGAAGAGTGCAAGACTTTTCTCGCGAAGTACTTCTGAACCCACTTGATTGTACTGATGTCAGATATATGGTGGGGATTCCAAACAGTTGAACATTATTTTTAATTATTAAAACATTATAAATTGCAGTGTAATATCTTTTTGTATATCACTCTTGTGATATACAAAATCCCCCCCCCCCCCAAATTTTGTTGCCAAGGATTGAAGGAAACTCACCCGGTATAGTGAAACTTGCCATTTTGAAGTTTCTTAATACCGTATTTAAAAAAAGGAAAAAGGAAAACCCATAACAAGCAATTTCCAGAAGTGATTAAGAAAGGGAGCGTGTAAATCCAGTGTCCTTTTAAAAATGCCAACTACAGTTTGAGCAAAGATGGTGATCCCTCAGCTCCCAGAGTCTAACCCACTGAAGACTGCTCTCTTACAGTCTCCTCGTGGCGAATTACTGCATGAGCACTTGTGGATGATCCCGAGGCCTCTCCTTGTCCAGAGAGGAATTAAGCCAATTCATTTGTTGGTTCCACCATGGTCACCAGCACCACTTTGCTAAACCAGGCAGTTGTTAAGTGAGTTTTACCTCACTTTACAACCTTTCTTGCCATGGTTGTTAAGTGAATCACTACAGTTGTTAAGTTAGTAACACTGTTGTTAAGTGAATATGGCTTCCCTATTGACTTTGCTTGTCAGAAGGTCACAAAAGGTGATCACATGATCCTAGGACTGTGCAACCATCATAAATACATGCCAGTTGCTAACTGTCCAAATACTGATCACATGGCCATGGGGATGCTGCAAGTCATAAATGTGAAAAATGGTCATAAGTCTTTTTTTTTGCAGTGCTATTGTAACTTTGAGCGGTCACTAAATAAATGGTTGTAAATTGAGGACTATCTGTTTTAGGTGTAAGCAAATAAAGAATTGGACTCAATTGGATTTCACTGTGTTGTTTGTCTTTGGACTTTGACCTGGCAGAGAATAACTTGGTCTTGATTATATTAAGTAAAAGTTGAGTTGGGGAATTGCTTTAACAAGCTTTTAAACTTTTGTTACTTTACCTTACTGGCAATGAAGATCTTTTTGGAAATCCAAGTAGTTTTTGATCCTGAGTTTGCCAGACTTGTAGAGCTTGACAAACTCACAGACTTGACATATATCTCTGCTCTAACATTCTAAGCATAATTTAATTTCATACAGCAATATATTAGATAATTGCAAGGAATACTATTTGCACTTCATGTGATTTTATTTTATTGTTCATAGGAGTTGATTTTAAAATGAAGACTATAGATGTAGATGGAATTAAGGTCCGAATCCAGATCTGGTAAGTACTACAGGTATTAAGTTTTTCTTTGTTATGGATTAAGTGAGAGATCTTAGACAAGTTACACATTTCAGTATAAATTGACAGAGAATGTAATCTAATTTAAAGGGTAATTAGAAAGTAAACATAAACATATACACGTATTAAAACACTTTCGCTAATCGCAAGCTTTTTAAATTATTAGTAGCAGGAATTAATATTCTATGTTGAACATCTTCAGGTAAAGAGGTTCAGTGAAGCTCGGATGTTGCTTGAAGTTAGGCATGGGTATCTGCAGTGGAGCAAGTGATATCACACATGTCGTGACATCATTGTGCAGCTGATGAGGTGCATGTCATGATGCAATTAACTTAAGACACATCATTCCCATTATTTCCACTTTGGCTTCATGACACAGTTGATATCACCATGCTTTTACTGTGTGTTTATGGTGTGAGCTCAGCAGTTCATTCGTGTAGGGTTGGGAGATCAATTCTTTGGCAGAGGATAGCACAATACTGGGATTGAAAGCCTGTGCTGGGTTAGGCCAGAGCCAAAGCTGATGAAACAGGCAGATCTTACTGCACTTCTTCCCTGCCCAGTTCTCTCCCTTCATGTGGGATGAGGATTCTCTTCAGCTTCCCTTCTAGCTTCCATTCTCTCTGAGGGATACAAAAGGAGATCTGACCATGGGATTGAGGAATATTAATCCTTTGATCACTCGGCAGCACATTGGGCCTTGGCTGTGCCTTTTTCCCAGTGCAAATTGCAGATATTGACAGCTTAAAGAGAAGATGCAGTGAGTAATGCCCTGTTAAAATGGAACGCGGGTGCCTCATTGTTCATTTATGGCATGAAAGAGGGTATTTATTTTATAGATTGTTTTTAGGAGGAATACATTTAAATCTACCCAGCAGGGGGCAGCCAAGTCTCACATGCTTCCCAAATTGAAACCTGAAACCTACCCTGTGTACAGTATGTTCTCAGATGCATTGACTGGGAAGTCACACCTTGTAAAAATATTAGTTGTGGCCAATTTTGGGCCAGAGTCCAGATCAGATATAAGAAAGGCTGTAAAAGCAGAAAGATAATCAGTACACAGCAGCTGCTTGGACTCTTCCACTGCCCTTTACTGTCTTCATTCTGCAGTGCAAGTAAATGAGCTTGGCCTTGGATGAAGAACAAATACAGTTGGAAATCATGCCTGATTTCTAATTTCACACAATTCAGAGAAACAGGTGGGAAACCAAGCAGGCTGATGGTTCACATTGCTGTTTGGTCCAGTTATCTATTTAACTAATGTCACTTTTTTCCTTTTTGTGTATATGCAATGAAGGCAAGGATTTCCATAGTTACCATAGATATGTTAAACATTTTTATGGATATAATGTCAATAGTATACATTTATCCATGTGACCCTGTTGGCAAAATTAGAATGGCTAATGAATATAATTTGCATTCATATGGCCCTCAGTCCTTAGTGCTGCACCTATCCATTAGCCTTTTTACCCATGGATGGGCAATACGTGGTAAATAGGAGGTATTTAAAAGAGCCTATTCTTACAGTACAATCTAGACAGCATACTAAAAAGCAGAGACATCACCCTGCCAACAAAAGTGCATATAGTCAAGGCTATGGTTTTCCCAGTTGCAATGTATGGGTCTGAAAGTTGGGCCATAAGAAAGGCTGAGCGCAAAAGAATTGAGGCCTTTGAACTATGGTGCTGGAGAAGACTTCTGAGAATCCCTTGGACTGTAAGGCGATCAAATCTGTCAGTCCTAGAGGAGATTAACCCTGACTGCTCTTTAAAAGGCCAGATCCTGAAGATGAAACTCAAATACTTTGGCCACCTAATGAGAAGGAAGGACTCACTGGAGAAGAGCCTAATGCTGGGAAAGATTGAGAGCAAAAGAAGAATGGGATGTCAGAGAACTAGGTGGCTGGATAGAGTCACCGAAGCAGTAGCCGTGAGCTTAAATGGACTCCAGTGGATGGTAGAGGAAAGGAAAGCCTGAAGGAACGTTGTCCATGGGGTGGCGATGGGTCGGACACGACTTCGCAACTAACAACAACAAAATTCTTACAGTACAATTAGAAAGCATGCTTATCCAGAAAATTAAACCCCTTATTCTATTCTGAAATAATCACCAAATGTATCTGACACAATATGCAGAAGTTTGGCATTGGCTGGTTTTGTTTATTTGCTTATTGGTGCTTTCATTTCAGTTCCTCTCCATTGTCCTTGTGCCACCATTAAATCATCCTATGGTTTTTGTATTGGTTTTGTTTTTTACATTCTTTATAAATTGCTGTGAGTCTCCCAGAGTCCTATATTTGAGATGAGTGGCTATATAAATTTAAATAAATGAATAAAATTCTGGCTGTTAATATTTTAACATTAAAGCTTAGAAATAGATCACCAGCATTTCAAGCAGACTTAAAGCAAGAGTGGTCAAACTAACTCCTCTTTGTCTGCCTGTTTCTTCAAGCTACTCTGGCAGTCTGAATATCCCTCCCCCTCCCTCTGTTTGGTGGCCTCCAAGTGTACACCAACCTTGTCCAACATTGACATCCAGGTTGATCCAGTCCTTGGACCAACCTCATTGCCTATCTACCGTATGTACCTATAAATAACCTTCACTCTGCTTTTCAATCCAGTTGGTTTCTCAGGGACATTTGTCTTTTAGAATCTGAAAACAAAAAAGTTCTACAAAGCTGCACGCAAACAGATGTGCTACTTTTGAGAAGAGTTTGAAGTGGATAAACAGGATGCATTCATAAAGCTTTGTCAAGATAACATGCTTTCCATCTGTTGCTTCCTTTCAGTTTTCTCTCCCTTTGTTCCCTGGTGTATTAAAACATGCTGTACAATGACATCTCTGAAATTAACCTTCTTCCACAAGATTGCTTCCTTCAGATAGGGAACTGACCCCCATTATCTTAGAGTTTCAGAAATTTCAGCATCTTTATAATTTGGCCCCTGCTAGGTGTATAAGCAACGCTTAAATATTTTAATGCTTTTATTGCTGTTATAAATCTTCTCCTTTTTAATTCTTCTTGAACAGTGGCTTGGAACAGCATATAAATGCCATAAATAAAACAACAGAATAGATTATTCCTAACTTTGTTGAGCTGCTGTGCTTTTCTTCCTGAAATCTGTGGGAAGTTTTGAGATTGAGTTTTCTATCAGTAGGATGCTGGAATTGACTTCATGCCATAAATTGCGTTACCCATGAAAAGTGAGGTTTCCACTCACCATAATAGCATCTGTTTCTGTTCCAGGGACACTGCAGGCCAGGAACGGTACCAAACGATCACTAAACAGTACTACAGACGTGCCCAGGTATGATATTTTTGGCTGAAAGTAGAGCTGAAATATGGTACTCTGTGGAAAAAAACTACAGTATCACATTGTAATTTGTACATTGTAGATTGCAGTATAATTTCTCTGTTTATTATATTCCCTAACACAAATGCATTTATTTTATTAAAAAAAAATTAAAAGCACGGAGAATAACCTGATTGGATGGACTGGGGATTACTGCATTTCCTTATGACAATAATCAGCTTTGCTGGAAACTCACTTCTGCCTGCCTTAAAGTTCTATGACTTTTTCCTTCCCCTCAAGAGTGATGTCTCTGGAGTGCCAAAGTAATCTCACAACAGGCTCTGGAGATTTCTGTAGCCAACCTGACTAGTTTATATTTTTCCTCACCCCAAGCTAATTTTCCTAAAATCATGTATAATTTTAGGAGAAAGGCTGAGAGGCTGTAGGGAAGTTTTGGGAGATGTGTTTGAGAAATTCAGTATGCATCAATGACCATTTGGCTATCCTATCCAGTCCCTAGATAAGTATTTTCCTGCAATTTATTCTAACCTATTGAAAGGACAGCAGGCAATATTAAGTGCATGTGTATGTGTGCACACACGTCTTTGTGTCAGTGTTGACTCCTGACAATTACCTGGGCTAGTCCCTGCAGTTTTCTTGACAAGATTTTCAGAAATGGTTTGCTCTTGCTTTGTTCCTAGGACTAAGAGTGATTTCCAAAAGTGAAATCCAGCAGGTTCTGACTGGTTCTAGAGAACCGATAGCGGAAATTTTGAGTAGTTCGGAGAACCGGCAAATACCACCTCCGGCTGGCCCCTGAGTGGGGTGGGAATGGAGATTTTCGCAATATCCTTCCCCTGCCACACCCGCCACGCCATGCCCACCAAGCCACGCCCGCAGAACCGGTAGTAAAAAAAATTGGATTTCACCACTGGTGATTTCTCTAAGTCACCCAGCTGATTTCATGCCTAAAATGGGACTAGAACTCACAGTCTCCTGGTTCCTAACCCTCTGCCTCAAACCGGCTCCATTACCATCTATATTAATGTATCATTCCCCAAATGCTTTCCTTTACTCCTTTTCTAAGATTAGGGTGTGACCTAATAGTAAATTTGTTTTCCTCCGAGTAAAGGCCCCTTTTCCTTTTCACTGTGTGTGATGCTCACATTTCTTTTGCTCCCTTACCTGGTATTCTCTTTGCAGGGGATATTTTTGGTTTACGACATTAGCAGTGAGCGCTCATATCAGCACATAATGAAATGGGCCAGCGATGTGGACGAAGTAAGCAGAAACATTTCTTGTCTGTTTACTGGGGGAAGGTTTGCTGGGGGATGTTGTGGCCAAATGGCTATGCAGATAATCCTCAAGTTACAACCGCAAGGAATCCTGCCACCATGGTCATAACTCGTGATGATCATAAAATCGGATCACCCAAGTGACTGATCCGATTTTATGAACTTTTCTGCAGCTGTCGTTAAGCAAACATTGCAGTTGTAAAGAAGATGCCACAATCGTAAAGCAAAAAATGTGGTCATTTAGCAAATCAGTGGCTCACTCTGGGGCCGCTTTGCCAAAAACCATAAGTAAATGCAAGTGGGTTTTGGCAAAGCCACCGTAAAACGTGATCACATGACGATGAGACACTGCAAATAGTTGTAAATGCTGCCTGGGTGTTGAGCACATGCAGTGCGGTCACATGACCTTTGGGGGGAGGCCATCAGAACTTTGAATTCAGGTTATAAGTACTCCCTAGAGAGATCCATTGTAAGATCAAACAGTTGCTAAGTGACCAGTTGTAAATCAAGGAATGTCTGACTGTTTCTGCACAGAAGGATGTTCTCTGACTTTTCATTGAAGAAATCTTTCTCAGAGATGTACAAGCATAGCTGGTAATATATTTTCCATTTTGCCTCAGGATTGGCCACATAATTCTCACCCTGATAACCAAATCAGTGTAGTCAAGATCAGGGGTCTCCAACCTTGGTAACTTTTAAGACTTGTGGCCTTCAACTCCCAGAATTCTGGGAGTTGAAGTCCACAAGTCTTAAAGTTGCCAAGGTTGGAGACCCCTGGTGTAGATGATAACTTGGGAGACCTTTTTTGTTCTGCTCCGCCTTCACGGAAATAATTTGTTGCCTTCTGAGTGAACTTAAGGGAAAATTTAATCAGTTTGGGATGAAGGAAACTGTGTGATGCAATGCAGGGAATTAAATGTGGAGTCTCATGCATTTGGTTAACTTTCTGGAGGCTCTGTTATATTCTGGGTCTTTGAAGCCCATTGCTTCCAAGAATATTATCAGATGGTGCTCTTTGAATCCCAAAAAATAAAAGTGATTTTTCTCCTCTATATGCAAAGCACAAGAATGGCAATAGACAAAAACGAGCAAGACTTTTCAACTCAGTTATTAGCTATGGAGATATGAAAGGACTAAAGACTGTCATATCCTTTGCAGTATGCTCCAGATGGTGTCCAGAAGATCCTCATTGGGAATAAAGCAGATGAGGAGCAGAAGAGGCAGGTGGGCCGAGAGCAGGGCCTCCAGGTAAAAATCATAGGCGGGTAGGTCCAGTTATAGAAACCAGATATTTATTGGGGTGATGGACTAGCCTGTCAGCTGAGCTGCATCAGTCCAAGCAGCTCATGGCACTAAACGACATTCTATGCAAAAGAACTTCCCTCCTCATGGAAAGTTAGCATGTAAGGAATCTTTTTCTCACAGTTTCTATGTGAAGCTGTCATCATACATACATATGTGGGTATATTTTGTGGGGTGAGAACTATTGAATAAAGGCAATGGAAAGCAATCTAACAGCATGATACACAAGCCTGTATAAATGAAATTGGGAACCTGCTATCTTTTCTATATGGATCTCCTATAGTCGTGATGGCGAACCTATGGCACGCGTGCCACAGGTGGCACGCGGAGCCATATCTCTGGGCACATGAGCGTTGCCCTAGGTCAGCTCCAGCATGCATGCGCGCACTGGCCAGCTGATGTTTGGGCTTTCTGGGCCCACCAGAAGTCGGGAAATTGGCTATTTCCAGCCTCCAGAGAGCCTTCAGGGGGGTGGGGAAAGCTGTTTTCGCCCTCCCCAGGCTCCAAAAAAGCCTCTGGAGCCTGGGGAGGGCAAAAAATGGGCCTACCAGGCCCACCGGTAACCTTTTTGCTGCCGTGTGCCAAAAGCAGTGA
The DNA here is from genome assembly GCA_012654045.1 of Ptyas mucosa. Classification (NCBI taxonomy): domain Eukaryota; kingdom Metazoa; phylum Chordata; class Lepidosauria; order Squamata; family Colubridae; genus Ptyas; species Ptyas mucosa. The sequence continues at coordinate 4,814,364 of WNWU01000045.1, read as the reverse complement.
AGCATGGGGGGGTGGGGTCGGGCGCACATGCACAGGGGGGCAGGGAGGGGTGGCATTGAATTATGGATGTGGGCACACACATGCGTGACCCCCCCTATACTTCCCCCGCTTTTGGCACACGACAGCGAAAAGGTTAACCATCACTGTCCTATAGATTTTGTTCTAAATTGGGCAGATCATTGTTTTATTAAAAATGAATTGAGGTCAATATCTGAGATCTTGGTCAACCAGCGTCCCAACCATACGTAAGTAACATACATTACAAGCTGTTGGACAATACTGTTCTTGTCTTCTATAAGTAGCTTTTTTAGATTTGGAGGTGAAATAGAGATGGAAAGGTGGATTTGAAGATAGTAGAAAAATATACTAGCCCTCATTGGGTTTATACGTCAATTGTCTTTCAGCTAGCTAAGGAATATGGCATGGATTTCTATGAAACAAGTGCCTGTACCAACTTGAACATCAAAGAGGTAAGAATTTGGGGGATGGAATAACTCAGATGAGGGGCTTCCAGGTCAGCTGTCATCTTTGCACTTCAATCTAAGATAGGGTTTTCCAGATCACTAAAATTTAATGGAAACCAAGAAAACTTTGTCTTCCACTTATAACTTACTTAGTTACTTATTTACACTCTCTCTCTCTCTCTCTCTCCCTCTCTCCCTCCCTCCCTCCCTCTCTCTCTCCCTCTCTCTCTCCCTCTCTCTCTGTCTTTCTCTTTCCTGTTGGGGAAGAAAAGACAAAATACATGTGTAATATATTACAGTATATTAATATATACAGTACGAAAAAGGTACTCTTAAGTATGTTTGAATTGTCTAAAATGGTATCAAATAGTTGACTTAGTGCTACCTAGCTTAAATAGCCCATTCATTTATTTCTAAACATTCACAGTCACCCAGGTTGCAAGGATCATAATTCAAACCATAATTGGGAGGGACGAGGACTCAGTGATTAAAGATGCTGAGTTTATCAGCTGGAAAGCTAACAGACCACAGTTGAGATCTGTGCGCTGTGTGACAGGATGAGCTCCCATTACTTGCCCCAGGTCCTGCCCACCAGCAGTTCGAAAGCATGCAAATGCAAGTAGATAAATAGGTACCACTTTGGTGGGAAGGTAACAATTTTCCATGCACCTCAGCATATAATCATGCCGGCCACATGACCACGGAAATGTCTTTGGACAACGCTGGCTCCCTCGGCCAAGAAACAGAGATGAGCACTGCCCCCTAGAATAGGACATGACTGGACAGGAGAAACCTTTCCTTTTACCTTTATAACCATAATTATGTGAGCCAGTTTGGTCTACAAACCAGAAGACCATGAGTTCTAGTTCTACCCTAGGCATGAAAACCAACTGGGTGACTTTGGGCCAGTCACTCTCTCAACCCAACCCAATTCACAGGATTGAGGTAGAAAAAACAGGAGGAGAAAGGAATATTAGGTATGTTCACTGTCTTGAGTTACCTATAAAGTAATAAAGGCAGGATAAAAATTGAATAATAAATAAAATATTTTTTTTTAAAAAAAACCTCTTGGTTGCTCCTCTTTTTCAGTCTTTCACCCGTCTGACAGAGCTGGTCCTGCAGGCTCACAAGAAGGAGCTGGAAGGACTCCGCACTTACGCAGCTGATGAACTGAATGTGGTCGAGCTGGAAGAAGAAGCAAGCAAGCCGGAGGGCTCAGAGCACTCTCCCAAAACCTGCTGGTGTTGAAAGGCTCCCAGCGTCCTTTTCCCCCACACCCCCAGTGCAGGTAGAAAAGTTGCCACTTAGAGAGGGCTGACTCGCTGTACTCTACCCCTCTTGTCTTTGGTTGCCAGTTTGCCCGCCATCTGCCCTGTGGGATCCTCTTTGCATTTCCTGGTGTTTTTCCTTGATTGGTGGTTTCTGTTGCCCTCAAACTCCCTGGATCCAAATATCTTCAGATGGCTCACAAGGTGCAGAACGTGATTCTGCTGTCTTCATGGGAGAGCTGTGGTTAGGAGACACGGCCGAGGCTTGTCCAATAATCCATCAGACTCCAGATTCTCTGAAGTCCTTGCCTATATCTGTGGATAACCTGCTTGGGGCTAGGCCTGCTCCCTAAGAATGGGAGGAGGAGTCTCTCTGTCCTCCAGCCACATCCTCTATAGCAGGCCTGTAGATGGCTTTTTTCCTCCACCTGCTTTGCCATCTCATTTCCGGATTTGTCCAAATGCTTGTGCAGCATTGCACTCAGGCTTGGGGCTTTCCAGCTGCTTTGGGAGCAGCTTTCTTATTTCTCATACTGGGTTCCCTGAAATTCATCTCGGCATAAAACAAACAAAAGAACCTCTTGTTCTGCTAAGCTGCAGCTCTAGGAATAAGAAGAATCTGTCCCTAAAGAAAAGGGACCATATGGGTAAATGTGCACCTTTTTAGATGTTAATAAGGTTTGCCTCTTCCCAGGCTAGATTTCCATTCTAGACTACATTAGAGCCCCCTGTTAAAGGGCAATCAGGAAGACCCTTTCCTGTGATTAACTCCAAAACGTACAAGAAGCTTTCCATTCTGTGGATTTTTTGGAGGACCTCAGTCAATCAGGTATTGACTTAAGTTAATCTCTCTGGACCAGCAGAAGCAGAAATTCCGCGCTCTGTGGCATGTGTCCAGACGTAGCTTTGATTGCCTCCTTTGAATGATTTCCCCACAATCTGCTGGAGCTCTGATCAAGGAACAGATTCTGTAATCTGTGCATCAGAACTTTATCGTTTCTTGCTTTCAAGGTCTAACTTGTAAGAAGCTTGCTCTAAACCCATTTATGTCCTCTCTTTAGAATTTTCTCTGCAAACTCTTGAAATTTAGTCTAGTTAGTACATTCGGAGGGCAGGGAGATTTTTGCCATGTGCCACTAACATGCTAAGTTACAACAGACGATAACCAGCCTCTCTGCATGTTGCACCAGCATTGCCCTCGTCTTGGCATTTACTTGCTTGGTGGGGGAAAGCCTAACACATTCAGTGGCATGCCTGGTACTCTTATATGCCGCCTGTTCCAGGGTAGCAGTTCCTTGCCAAAACCATGGAGCTGCTAAGATACCTCTCTTATATATGTACTAGCAATGGACCATAGCTGATATTTCACAAAGAGCAGTTGTTTACTGGAGGTTTTGGGTGATGTGGAATGATAGTTTGGGAGTCCTTCTTTACTTGGCCTTTAGCATATGACTTTAGCCAAAGCCGTTCAGTCCATTCCAAATGGATATTGTGGCATTTGCTGCTAGATAAACTGTCCCTTTCTAACAAAAGCTGGATGAGAAATGGATCTGTATTCTTTTGCTCTTTTCCTTCTTCTCTATATTGGAATTGACTGTTTTGCTCAAGCAAGGAAAGGGGGAAGCAGTATCAAGTAGTGAAAGACAGAAACAGTGAGAATGCCATAGAGTGGAAATAATGCTGGTTGACAGGACATAAATCAAAAACAAGGAACCTGAGTTCTTCTAGAGGTTACTGAACAAGAGTTTTAAGTATCCCTGTTTATGTCACCTGGGACAGTTCGGTTCCTGGAAGGTCATAAATCCCCCTCTAATGTCCCTTGAAAGGTAGAGGGTCTTGAAGTTCTGAAAAGTTCTCACAAGTGTTATTTTGAAATAGCTCGTTTGAGCTTTTTCCTTGGGTTGGATGGATTTGAACTGGTATCAAGCCATTACAATAAGTGGAAATACTGATATTCTACTCAACAGTGCCTGTTACTGGCAGAAGGACTCTTGTGCAACAGATTGCTGAGGGAGACTACAAGTTTTATAGTTGCTGGTTTCACAAGGGAACTACTTCTTGCCAGAACTAGTTTGATACTTGAGAAATTGTAGACACAGACATACACGTAGCTATTAATTTATTGTAGCTTTATTAGGACCCAAAATATGTTGTAAAGGTTGGGTTATAGTGAATAGGATCTGAGAACCTAGAAGTCTGTCATGGGGAAGGAAAAAGGAAAAGACCAAAGAAAAAGCATTTGGTTTTTAAATTTATTTTAATGTATCTTTTTCAAAGCCCAAACATAATTGGGCTACTTCTTTGGAGCATTATTTGCTCTTAGTTGCTTTTGTCTGTATGATGAGTTTGAAAAGTTAAATGAAGGCTGAAGGCCAGTTCATATGTGCTCACTGCCCAAGGCCTGATGACTATCCTTCCCCTGCTCAATTCTTTCTTGCCTTGATGGTGAACAGATTTACCCTTGGTGAGTACAATCGGCAATTTTTAAAGACTGCTTCTAAATCTCTGTCATGGAAAGGTTATGTGGGATGACATGCCCAGTACAGTTTGAGATAGGAATAAAGCAAAGCAAAAACCAGGCATCTACCTAGCTGGTTACTAAAATATGTGAAGCAGTTCCTGTTTTTTTAAAACTTGCAATGCATTACTTTCAAGAAGGCCTGGCTAAAATTATGAAGGAGAGGTATGTCATTGAAGGGATCAGGCAGCACTTCAAATTGCCAAAGCTTTGAAGAAGACCCAAGTTCTTCAAGCCCCTGTGGAAATAAAAGCATTGGTCGTTGGGGAGATCCATGGAATGGCCCCACTAGCCTCTTCTGCCTGTTGCAATTTAGCATCATGTTGATCTGCTTGCTCTATTTAGGAACTGAGAGCATAGCTGCTGATGCTGCTACCAATGCACAAAATTGACCCCCACATTAAATTCTACGTGTTCAGAAAATGAAACGAGAAGGAGCACATGAAGCTTTTTGCCCATTGATGGAAGTACATGAGTTCTCATTATCTAAACCTACAAGAGCCAGCCTGGTTGCCAATCCTTGGTTTGGAAAACTGCAATCTGCAAGGTTGACAATTTAATGAAAGCAAACATCTCCCACTCGATATGAATATTTGGGGGGGGGGGGCGCTAATTAGAATGATGCTCTCTTGTGGTCACAAAAGTGAATTTCAGGCCACTACTTGGGAAGGGAAAAGGGCTGGTTTCTGAAAAAGGTAATGCTATCCAGTATTTGAGGCTCCTGTCCTGCAAGTCATGGGCCATAGCAACTTCTCTGTCTGTAGCAGAAAGAGTTGCACATAATTTGTCGTGGGATCCAACCAAATGTACAACTTTCTGAATCCTCTGCTGTGTCTGTACTTTGTGAACTTGGCACTCTGACTGGGTTTCCTTGTATAACCTGTCATTGTAATTCATTACTTTAAACAACAAATTAACAAAACATTTACAAATAAAGATCCTTAAAGTGGTTGGTGGCTCTTGTATTTCCTTACCAGCGAATTAATCTAATACATGCTTATGAGAGCTTCACTCAGAGCAGGGCTCTGTAATACTTTCCAGTTCACTTTGTCTTTCAGTTGTGTTTCCTAATGTAGTGGGGAGAGCTGAACAAAGCCTAATTCTTTTTTTTTTTAAAAATAATTTTTATTAAACAGTTTGTCTTTAAAAACAACACAAGAAACAATCACACATATATAAAAACAAAACATCTCAAGACATAATGTATTGAACTTTATATAACACTAATGGTAATTTTACAGCATTTTGTGTCGACTTACGTATTTTGCTTTTGTAGCTCTCTATCATTTCTATTTACTACTCAATAGTAGGATAATCGCATTACTCCAACATACACACACACACACACAATATTCGTTGTTCTTATCTACACATTTATATTAGTTTATATTTACATCTCATTTAATATTGTTCAGTTACTTTAAATTTCATCAATATTAAGTTAAACATTTCTTCTTCTGATTTCTATTTTTGAGCCAACTGTACATTTTATTCCATATTTCATAATATTCCAAATCCTTTCTCTCTTTCAACTCCAGTCATTTTATCCATCTCTGAGCATTCTAGAATTTTCCTAATTACTATTTCGTCTGAGGGTACATTTTTTTCTTTCCAATTTTTTGCGAATGTGATTCTTGCTGCGGTAAGTATGTGTAATATAATGTTTTTGAACAAAGCCTAATTTACTTACAAATATATTTAACTAAAAGCATAATATTTTTGTCATCTAGTAATTTCCTTTTTTTTACCTTAAAAACAAAACCATCTTCTTGAGGCCACCAGGAGTGGAATTCAGCTCAGGGAATTCTGATTTGAAGCACACAGAGAGCAAACTGCAAACCTTCCTCAGTGTATTTAGAATAATGATGCATAGCATCTTTTTTAAAAAATTCATACCATAAATAGGTCCTTTGACATACAAAACTCCAAATGAAGTGAGGAAGCCATGTTTAAGCATCAGTACAACCAAAACAATACACCGATCCTTGCCCAGGAACCACAAGAATTAGACTAATGCTCAAATGTGTTAGTACCAATGATTGAAAGTGTTTTGGATTAAGACAGCTGTTTCCAGCACCACTGTTTAAAAATAATACATTGTAAAAATAAATATATTCTCCCCATTTAAACTAAGCCCGACAGAAATTTGAATTACTAAAATCAGTGACATTCCACCCTTGGATCATGTTTGTACTTCACATTTTGTAAATATGAAAGTGCAGTCTACACAGTAAGATTTGTCACTTATCATCTTGGATGACTTAGCCTTCTCTTCGTTAAAATATGATCCAGATTGATTCACAGAAGTTAGGTATATATAAGAAAAAGGGAAGCTTAACCTTAGGAGAAGGGAAGGCTGCTGTGAATTGTTACGACATTTATTTCAGCAGGAATTTTAAAATCTGGTTCATGGCTTATACCATAGTTGGCAGCAAGCAGGCCATTATGGTTTGTGGAATGAAACATTACTGAAGCAAACACTTAGCACAATATGTGAACTCAACGACTATTGTGGACATAACTACTTGGTGTTTGGACAAAATGGTCCTTTGTCCTCGTGTTCTCAGAATGCTTTCCCTTGGCACTGGTGGAACGTGCATTAATAAGAGTTGGCTTTCCTCCCTCTTTAGAAAATCATATCTGATTACTGGGCTCTGGTTACATGTCTTCCCTCTCCCTCCTTAGCTCTCCGGGAATCTGATCCAATAGTTAATAATTCAGTGCATGTTCTTGTGCCAGGAGAAGCAGAAGGGCTCTCATTATCTGGCTAGGAAAGAGGATGTGTCATTTTTCTTTTCAGATGTGTTGCAATTCTCAGAGCAGGTCAAGTCTGCCCTCAATTTAAGGAAGCTCATCATTTTCACTTGAAATAAGAACTACATGGAATACATGTAGAAATCTTTTTTTTTTTCATAAGAAGGTAAACAGGTATTTTAATCGTTTTCACTAGAACACTTTTGTTATAGAATGCAAAACGAACAGATATTTGTCATAAATAGTTTATAGCTGTATTTACAGAATAGGGCTAGTAATTGTTGACACCTATCAACATAAACTATCCGTCAAGTGGCTGGATGACCCTGCAGGAGATTGATTGGTTGTCCATATCAAGGGCATATTTTGTCATAGAGAAGCTGTTTTATTTTTCCTCTTAAATAATTTCAGTCATCTGGGACGTGCAAGTTCTTTATTCCTACTTGTGCTGGAAGGCCAAGAAAAATGTGACTATTATGAAACATTTCATAGGTATTATTCAGAATCATTCCAATGGAGTGATTCCCCAGAACAACCTCCAGAATGGCTCCCACATACATTCATAAAAAGAGATGTTTTCACTACGAAATAGCCTTGCTCCAGAATCTGCTTGCTTTGGCTACCCCTAAATATCCAAAATTCTGGATTTCTATCAAGTCTAATCAGAAGCAATGCCTCTCACACACCCACACTTTGTTTTTTTGGTTTATGGTCTCAAGTAGTATCTTCTAAGAATGTTGAACTCCAGGTTGCCACCTCTTGAGCCAAAGGTACAACTAGGATAAAACTCCTAGCTGTATATCCACATAGTCACTTATATGACTTTAAAAAGTCAACCATTTTTTCCCCTTGACTTCCACTTTTCTTTGGAAAACTTAAAATGCCAGGCATGGCTTCATTCTCTACAAAGCCCTGAAATTCAAAGGAAAAAAAAAAGTTGTTGCATCTCATGGATTCCATCGATCACTTAAAGTGAGTGTTTTTGTTGTAAGCAGTATGAATTATTGAGGATTGTCCAAAGTATCACAATGGCTTAGATTGCAGGCTTGCAATGGAACTCATATCACCCTGACCTGCTGCTTTGTTCCCAATCAGGAAAGAGCTAGATGAGTAACAAGGAGGGGCTCCACCTTCTGCAGATTACCCTATGAAGAAAGGCGCCTTGGTGCAACCCAGCATTTGAGTATACAGAAGAGCACTTAAACAGATAACCATATCTGAAAGCATCTCACATTGCTCCCCTTTCAATCTACTCTACACAATGATGACTCCCATAGCCAAATCTTTCTACGATCTCAGTGCCACTGATCTCCAAGGGGAGAAAGTGGATTTCAACAATTTCAGGGGAAGAGTGGTTTTGATAGAGAATGTGGCATCTTTCTGAGCCACCACAGTGAGGGATTACACCCAGATGAATCAGCTGCAGAGCAAATACCCTCGACGGCTGGTTGTGCTGGGTTTTCCTTGCAATCAGTTTGGCTACCAGGTAAGTCCTTTAATTCGCTCTCTGTTCATGACTTTTTGTGACAATAGGTGGTTCTTTCCTCTGCAACTGCAAAGTCAGCTTCTATTCCATTGGGAAATGGTGGTTCTTTCTTGCTTACATTTTTAGAAACCAGGATTTTTATCCTGTACTCACTAACTTGGGAACTGGGAAGGATGGGACCTATATACAATAGGAAGATCACATAACACTTGTATTCTATAACTGACATATTTATCTTTTTTAAAAAATATTTTTTATTAAACAGTTTGTCTTTAAAAACAACACAAAAAACAATCACACATATATAAAAACAAAACATGTCAAAATGTAACGTATTGAACATTACATAACATTAATGGTAATTTTACAGCATTTTGTATCAACTTACGTACTTTGCTTTTCTAGTTCTCTATTCTATCATTTCTATTTACTACTCAATAGTAGAATAATCGCATTACTCCAACATATATATACACATTTTAATATTCATTTGTTCTTATTACACATTTATATTTGTTTATATTTACCTCTCTTTATTTAATGTTGTTCAGTTACTTTGTTCCATCAATATTCAGTTAAACATTTCTAGTTCTGATTTCTATTTTCGAGCCAACTGTACATTTTATTCCATATTTCATATAGTCCAAATCCTCTCTCTCTTTCAACTCTATAGTCATTTTATCCATCTCTGCGCATTCTAAAATTTTCCTTATTACAGTTTTGTCTGACGGTATATTTTTTTGTTTCCAATTTTTTGCAAATTGCTGCGGTAAGTATACCTGACATATTTTTCATTTCCCCTTGCTGGGATGTTATCATTTGAAAAGATCAAAGGGGTGGACAGAGCACAATACATTGTTCAACCCTGAAACATTCTTAAAAGAGAGCAACAAGTTGCTCCATAAACACATTTCAATGTAAAGTTCATTAATCAAGCAGACATTGCGCTGCTTCTGCTATTTAGAAAAAAGCATGTTCTTTTACACAGATACGGATTTTTAAAAACATTTTCCATTTCTGAAAGGAGAGTTTTGTTAATAACAAAGAAAGTGCTATTTAAAATGTGTATTACAGTATTTAAGATCAAAATTATGTTTTTGGTTAACCTTACTCCCCTGAATGTCACTCTTGAACCAAATGATCTTAGGCAACCTTTTCCAATTTTGTATCCATGAAATGTGGTTGATTTCAATTCTCACGCTGGGTTGAACTTAAGGGAATCTTGCACTGTGGGGGATTTGCTGTTATAAGGAAAAAGATAGACAGTACATGGATAAATATGGCCAACTTAAATAATGAGAAGATAAAGAATTATTAGATATTTGATCATTGATGTGATAAGAGAAAAAAGGAAATCTAATCTATATCAATAAGAAATCCTTCTGCTCTTGAAGCTATTCTCATTTTCACCAAACTCATACATCAATTTGATGGTGTGTTTTATCCCTTAACCTCTCTTCTTTTCTTTTGGATCTCACCAATTTCATCCAACAATAACTTTCTTGGCCTTCCTATTTCTCTCAATCCATTCACGTTTCCTTCTTGTATTTGTTTTGCAACTTAGTCCTTATTTATTCTCTTTATATGATGAAACCATGTTAAAATCTTTCATATTGGTCATTCACTTTTGTATTCAATCCTCATTAATTCATCACCTTATCCATTGTATTGTAACACAAACGCTTCTTAAACAAACTATTCCACTTCATTTAACTTTTATGCTTGTTCTGACATCCCTAACTCTCATTTCCATATAATAAAATAGGCAAAAGCATGTTCTTCTTTCAACATTTAACACAATAAACCACTGGCTACCCAGGACTTTTCTAGAAGCATTTGCAGATCTTAAAGTTTCTCCATTTCCCCAGCTTTAGCATATGATCTATCAAGTTACACAGATACACCTACTGTCTTTAGTTTTTCACTGTGTATATACAGTACATAGAGCCAATATTCTATACAAGAATTTAGTTTCAATTGTCAGACTTTGAAGATCAGGAATAGTAATACAGGTAGTCCTCAACTTATTTATTTTATTTTATTTATTTATTTATTTTTGTCAAGCATGTATTAGATAACAGATATAAGTATAAACTTTATGAATACATGAAATGGATACGAATAAAAGGGAACATTAGGACAGGGAAGTAGGCACGCTGGTGCCCTTATGCACACCCCTTACAACTGCAATTGAGCCCAAAATTTATATTGGTAAGTGAAACATTTAAATGAGTTTTGCCCCATTTTACGACCTTTCTTGACACATTTGTTAAGTTAATCACTGCAGTAACACAGTTAAGTGAAACTGGTTTCCTCACTGATGTTGCTTGTTAGAAGGTGGGGATCACATGACCCTGAGATACTGCAACTATCATAAGTATGAACCAGTTGCCAAGCATCTGGATTTTGATCACGTGACCATGGGAATGCTGCAGTGGATGTTGAAATGTGAAAAAGGGTCATAAGTCACTTTTTGCAGTGACGTAACTTTGAACGGTCACTAAATGAATCGCTGTAAATCAAGGACCATCTGTATAATTTTCAACTGTTCACTCCATTTTCTCTGTCAAGCATAATTATCTTTTCTATGAGGCATTGATTTTCAGATTCATTTTCCTTGTGTTAATCTATCTAGTATTGGTTGCAAATCATTAAAGTTCCAGCAAGCCAGCAATACAGCGTTATCTGCATCCAAAAATACAAATATAGGAAGTCCCCTCTTAACTATTATTTGTTAATCTACTACCTGATGTTATGATAATGCTGAACAAATGGTACCTATGGTTGGTCCTCAAAGTTATGGCCATTGCAGTGCCCCCATGGTCACATGAGGAAAATTTGTGTGCTCGGCATCCCACCCGCAATACTGATTGCAGGGGCACTTCAATTCCTCTAACTGATCTATCTCTCCCCCTCCCCATTTCTACCCTTTTGGATGCACTGCATTTTGTCTGTGCCTCCCCCTGCAGCCCCTCCCCCTGCCCCCAGCTGACCTTCTCTGTCTTCTTTCTTCCATTGCTGGTGAGATGCAACTGGCTGAGGCAAGTGCTGGCCCTTCTCAATTCCACACAAGGCCTCCCTGTCACCACGCAAGGGGTAGGCAGCAGTCGTGGAGCCCAGGGTGGCCAAGAGTAGAGATGGGGGAAGAGGAGGGGAGAATTGAAGCAGAGGCATGTGCAGTAGGGCAAGAGAGGCATGAAGTCCTTGCCTAATGACAGTACAGTCCTCGCCTAATGACCGCAATCAGTACTACCAGAACTATTGTTTGTTAAATGCAGTTGTGTGGTTTTTCACCTGACTACTTTGGTCAATGACAGAAATTTTGTCCCTATTGGGATTGTTAAGCAAGGACTATCTATATATTCATATCCCATAGTGTCACAAGCATTCCTTATGTACTTGCTACACTTGTATTGTCCATAAATACATTCAAGAATCAAGGGTTTTCACATATCCTGGTCTGTTCAGTGCTGAACCATTCTCTAATCATTCTATTTATTCTCACACATGCTATACTTTCATCATATGCTGCTCTTGTTACATTCAACAACATGGGCTCAACTGCATTATGTATGCAAAATACTCCATAGTTCATGCCTATTCACTTTATCATATACAGGCAGTCCTTGGTTTAGGATCACAGTTGGGTCAAGAATTCCTGTTGCTAAGCAAGGTGATTGTTCAGTGAGTCGCACCCGATTTTACAACTGTTTTGGTCATGATTCTTGAGCAAATCACCGCAGTTAAGTGAAGGACCAAGGAAACTTGTATTTGAGAGTAGAATCAGTACAAAATGCACCTAACTCTACATGGATGCCCTCAAGACAAGCAAGGGAGAGGTCAACTTTGTAGCCTATGCAGGGCGTTTTAGTTCTCATCTTGCTTTCTACTTCCTCCTAAACAGGAAAATTGCACAAATGAAGAGATCCTCCATAGCTTGAAATATGTGAGGCCCGGGTCTGGGTTTGAACCCAACTTTACTCTTTGTCAGAAGTGTGAAGTGAATGGCAACAACACCCATCCTGTCTTTGCCTACCTGAAGGATAAACTCCCTTACCCAGATGACGATCCGTCCTGCTTCATGTTGGAGCCAAAGTTCATCCTGTGGAGCCCCGTGCATCGCTATGACATCTCCTGGAACTTTGAGAAGTTCCTGGTGGGACCTGAAGGAGAACCTTTCAAGCGGTACAGCTCCAAGTTCCTCACTAGCAGCATTGAGCCCGATATCCAGCGCCTCCTGAAGCTTGCCAAATAAGAAAAAAGCAGAATCCCCAACATTATATAAGTAGCCTTTACATAGATCAGAAAAATGATTAGGGATTCCTTGCCCTGTAATCAGAAGTTTCTCTTCTGATGGAACCACTCAAAGAAACAGGCATACTCAATTTTCTCTCTCTCTTTTTTTCTGAATGTTTGAGGTGCTTCATCCTGGCAGAGGCAACATCAGACTTCTACTGAATGACAGTCTCCTCTAAAAGCTTCAAGGAGGAGGCTTGAAAAGTGTAAAAGTATTGATTCCTTGCCTCTCTCATTTGCTGGGTACTGTTGATTTCACAAGTCAAATAAATGAGTTGAAGAACTTTCTGCTCTGTTTATTTTTAAATGAAGCTGCCGTTAATAACACCCATTCTGGAAATCCACATCTCTACTTCCTATGTTTGCCTTCAGAGGCCCCAATTCCTTCTTGATTCCTTCAATTACTCTAGGATGGCATTTCTTATAAGGACTTAATGCTATTTACTTAATATTCTTATCCTTTCGCAGCATAAGAGCTGCAAGGAATAATAAGAGGAGGGTTTAACCTACTGATGGAGGCATTCCTCCAAAGTTTTTCTGGCTTTTTATGCCAGCGTTCCAGAAAACCCCAAGTCCAAGTAAAGCAAGCATTTTCCAAAGTTCTCTTTACTAGAATAGGTAAACTGGCACATCTGGAAAAACCCGAATCTGAAGAGCCCGGGTTTTCCCTCAGTAAGTCAAAACCCCTAAAACCATCCCCTCACTCCCCAGTCGATCACACGCTCCAATCAACATCCGTCCCATCTCTACCCAGCCCCCTGACCACTCCTTCTCCAGATGCTGGATAGCCCTGACCTTGACCGACAGGAAGAATGCTATTATGTCTACTAACAACCTCTCTCCTTAATCCCCCCTCCTACTTTCCCACACATGAGAAGGTGGCAGCATTGAAGCTTCCAGCCTAATATGGCTTCCAAAGCTGACATTTTGTGTGTGTTAATCTTATAATAAGCTGCTACACGTCAGACTCAACTGGCTCAATCAACTACAGGTAATCCTCACTTTATGGCCCCCAACTGGGGCCAGAATTTTCATTGCTAAGCAAGGCAGTTATTAAGTGAGTCCACCCAATTTTATCACCTTTTTTCTATGGTTGTTAATCACATGGTTGTTAAACAAATTCAGCTTCCCCATTAGCTTTCCTTGTCAGAAGCTGCCCAAGAACTTTGCAAATGGCAATTACGTTACCCCATGACATTGCAACTATCATAAATACATACCCAGTTGCCAAATGCCCAAATTTTGATCGAGTGACCATGAGGATGATGCAACAGTCATGTGCTGTAAGTCACTACAGGAACAGTGACTTACAGAGTCACTATTTTTAGTGCTGTCGCAACTCTGAACAGTCACTAATGGTTGTAATTCAGGGACTACCTGTAGATTGTTCTTAGCCTGTTGCCAAAGTCCCCTCAAGCTCAGCTCCAGGAATTACAGATAGAGAAGGTCTGGATTTACAGTACTGTAAAATTCTGCCCAAATCCTAGAAATACAAACCATTATTAAGCAACAAATCCTGAATATCCAAGCAGTCTTTCCAGTCAAGCAAGCTCTAATAAAAAATTATCTTTTAAAATAATGAAGCCAAGTCTATAGTTTATTTCACTAATTTGTTTACCACCAAATCTCTGAACTATAAGGAACTTGCATTAAAAAAACACCAATAAAAATAACACAAGTATGAAGAGTTTAATTGGAAAATTAAATTTGAAGAATAGGGAGCACATGGATAGCAACAACCACAGAATTCCTATTAAATTCAGTGGAGTATATCCAGCAATGCCTTGTAACATACATATTACATACTTACACAATATCTTTGATCTCAGAGTAGCTGCAGAGTTAATTGCAAAGAGGATGGTTTGAAAGATAGACTCTCCTGATTAAAATTCATTACAAGGGACTGTTCTTTTTCTCTCCTTCCTAAATAATTAATCAGAGGTTGTATTGAAAGAAAGGAAAAACTAGCTTCTCTAGGAGAGTGTTGTTCTATCCAATCAAACAATATACTCCACCATTACTGATATGAGCGATCTAGCCAAGCATATCAAAATTTACCTTCTAGTTTCCCCCACTTTTGTCAATAACACTATGGTTGAATAATAAGGATACAAAATAGTTTTTATCAGTGTTTTCAGGTGAATGTATTCTAGGAAATAGAAGAAGCTCACACTGTGATATGGTTCTGGGACTCAAGATCTGCAGGGTATTCTCTTCCTGTCAAGGAATATCTTCATTTTTTATACTCTTAATTTTTTCTTAAGATTCCAGGTAAAAATTCAACTCTGGAAAACTAAGGAAAGGAAATCAAATTTCATTGAAATTCTCTAATTTGTATCTCTTTTTGAATGTGCTCTCTGGCACATTTATAATACGCCTGTAAAAATTATATTTTACTATGTGTCGAGCTCTCATACTCCAGAACATGACAGATTTTGGATAGTGATAGGCACTCTTACGTAAGATTACATAATAAAGTATATTTATATTATAAAATCTATTTATGTAATTGCTAAATCAATATCAAAATGATGGCACATAAACAATAAAAATCAATAATAAAATTTTATTTAATACAAATTACCATTTAAATGCCACAAAAATTAACAATAACCTCTTTGCAAACAATTTTGAGTAGCAAAGTCTCTCTGTATAATGTATCCCAGAATTGCTTATAAATAAATATTGTTTGAAGTGCCTATAATTCACATATTATTTGGTGAAACTGAATTTTATTTTCTAGATTTTGTGGAAGGGCAAGCATAAAAATTCAAAGATAACAAGTAAATTCACGGTTAGATTTCCACCTTAAATACATAATGATATATAACAGTTCCCAAATACAATTCTTCTTTAAAACAAATTTATCATCAAAAAGTACTAATTGGCCAGTTAGTAAAAAGAAAAAATTTATAAGAACTTATAATAAGTATTTTAGAGGCTTAAAAATTCATTAGCAATATGAGGGCCAGGTTCACTTGCATCGGGCTGTACTAATACTTTGCTCAAACCATTATTGTTAAATTTGTGGCAAACCAGCAAGAAATACATGTTGCAAACCATAGCCAAGCTGTTGATATAAATATAAAATCCAGCCATTAACTAGCTTACTTCTTCCAATAATATCAGTTACTTTTGGGTAAAATAATTTAGGATTTTTCCCAGTACAAAGATAGATTGAATTTGTACTATACACAGGCAACCTATTGTGTTCTCACTTTCTGTATGGGCATCCTACATCTCTATAATTTCTAATCTTCTTCACTAGCACAACTGGAGAGCATCATACTGTAAAATCTAGCTGAGAATTGAACAGCTAATTGATAGGCAGCCACCCTCCACGGAAGAAAGAAATGTATTGTTGCTAGAATACAAGCAATCCAGTTTCATTCCTGACAAACAAGTGAAGGCCCATCCGCGGGATGCAGACAGCACGTGAAACCATGTCCCTTCCAGTCCACGGGAAAACTGCTCTCCATGGAACCAGTCCCTGGTGCCCAATATGTTGGGGGCCACTGATCTATAAGGACCAAAAACTCCACATAATTCAAAGAATGTTGTAGATAAATGGGTTTATAGGATTAATTCCGCATATTTCCTAAACGCTTAATTTGACAGGTTCTGGGAATGCTGAATAAATATCTTTATACCTTCAAAACTTATCTTTCTATGGGTTAAACTCAAGGGAATATGTACACTTGGATTACTTCTGCTATTTTCATTCACATCTCTTTTTGACTGTTCATATACTTTTTGGAACACAGTCTAAACCAAGGATTCCTAAATTTTTTTAGTCACACCTTCCTTCCTTTACAGTAGTACAATCTTCATGTATCTCCCCTACAAATCAAAACACCAACATGAAGACAAATGAACAATGAAAAGAATACAACTAAACTGGGAGAAAGGTGAATTTACGGTAACAATGTTAACTAAAAGGTTCTTCACACCTCTCCTGCACTCTGTCCCCACCTCCCCAAGGGATGTAACTTCACAGTTGAGGAAACTTTGGTTTAAACCATTATCATCTTCTATATAAAAGATAAACAGTTTGCTATATAAACATGCAGAGGCACTCACAACTCATGTAAGCATTCACAAATCTTCAGCATTTAATCAAAACATTATTTTACAGAGGACCCATTTTTAACTGAGGATGGAGATATGATGGAATGGGACAACTTGTTACAGCCAATTCACCACAGCCAACCCACTGCAGGGCAACTTGCCATGGCCAACTCGCCACAGGAAAATTTAACAATACTATTATTTAAAATAAATAAAAAAATATTTTAATTGTTGTCGTTCACATTTCACTCTGCTCCTTCTTTTTGCACCCTTTGATTCCATTCCACAATTTCTTTGATAGTAGTGTAATTCTTGTCCTGTAGCGAGTTGGCCATGGCGAATTGTCAGACCCGAGAAACTGCCCCCATCCAAAATTTGGATTTGAGAAAAGCTGTGCAGGTTTTATAAATCTACAAACGGATGTAACATCGGCAATTATTGTCCTCTTACCATCTAACCTGTGGATGCTGTAGCACAATCTGCTGGCGGCATTCTATCCAATCAGTATGCAAAGACATACCATGCACGTAAAATATTTGAACAGACCAAGCACTCCTCAGGTTGGCAGGTAAACAAGGGACACTACAAGATGATGGGAATTTTATTTGGAAAATTTATATTGCCGCCTACTTGCTCATGGTTCACAAATTGATATACAAGTAGGAAGAGCCTTGTCTGGTACTTTTTCCCTACTTAGGGCATGTCAGCTGACAAACGGAAACTACATTCAAAGTATTCTTGGGCAAAGTTCTTTTGCAAGTAGTCCTCAACTTACAACCACAATTGAAACAGAATTTCCATTACTAAGCAAGATGGTTAAACAACTTGTGCCCAATTCTATGGCCTTTTTTTGCCAAACTTGTTCAGCAAAGAACTGCAGTTAAGTGAATCGTGTAGTTGTTAAGCAAAATCAGTTTCCCTTCATTGATTTTGTTGTCGGAAGGTTGCAAATGGTGATCAGGTGACCCCCGAGATGCTGCAACAGTTGTTAAAACGTGCTAGTTACAAAGTGCCTGAATTGTGATCATGTGACTCTGTAGATGCTTGCCTGGTCATAAGCGTGAGATTCGGTTGTAAGACGCTTTCTTCTGTGCCACTGTAACTTTGAACACTTGCTAAATGAATGGTTGTAAATTGAGGACCCATCTGTACAGAGATTTCCAACTTAATTCAATCAATCCCTGACTCTTCAACTAGAATACAATCTAAGTACAGCCTGAGTTATATTTCAGTACACCCTAATTTCTTAAGGATGAAACATATTTTAAAGGTTCAGTTTGGAATGCAAAGAGAAAGAACTGTAGGAGTGGCAGAATCTGAGGGCGAAGTCAAAAAAGGAAACAGCCTAGGTCTAGGATCTCTACAAAGGGATCAAGTCCCATCCCTCCTTGAATTATTCTTTATCTAGCACCAAAATAAAGCTAACTGTTAGTTGACAGATTCCTGTGCATAGGTCTGAGCAGCAAATCAGTTTAATTGGAACTTAATGTGTGGTCCTGGTTTTTGTGCCCAAAAAGAACAACAGAATCAAATAGAATATTTCCAAATATGGAATAATCCTTATCCTGTAAGTAATATTATATATTTATATGCCATAAAGCAGGGTCCCCTAACCCCCAGACCATGGCCCACTACTGGGCCGTGGCCTATTTGGAACTGGGCTGTGTGAGAGGTAGGCCACTACGCTCATGTACATGTGCAGATCCATTCATACGAGTGGTTGCCTGGCACGTGAGGCAATACATGTGTTGTATACATGTGTGCCGGTCCACCACTCACATGGCCCAATTCCCCTCTTCCTCACCCACCGGGCCACAAAGGTTGGGGACCATTGCCATAAAGAGCAAGTCCAGCTTTTGCAGGCTGGCTCAATTGTTCTCCATTAAAATTAAAATCAGTAAATCTGCCACCATCACTTTGGGAGTATATAAAGTAATACAATATGGACATCATAAGCCATGCTTCCGACATGGCATACAGTGAATAGCTGCAAGCCTTAATTCTTGAATCAGTCCCTTCTAATGTTGAACTGAGAGTTTTCGGGAGTCTTCACACACTCTGGAATGCCAAGAGAAGAAAAGTAAGCCAAGTCTCTTCACAGATTTTGATTTGCTGCCAGAAACATTTCTTCTTAAGCACCAAGTGCAAAACATAAGAACAAAAACAAATGTGTGCCTAATGGTTTTAAGCAAAAGGTCAGGTCCTAAAGGGCCTCCTTTTAAGTTAAAAAAATAAACCCATTACTCTCATTAGTGATTCCACTTTCTCCAACCTTCCAGGAACTGAGATCAATACAATTTTAAGATAAAATTATCACTAAGCAATATGGATGGTTAGGAAGTTTTGTCTGAAACAATCTGTGATCCTGCCTAAGATGCTGCTAGTCTTCCAAGGCTCAGACACAATGGACTCAATTGGTTTCACTTACCTTTATTTTAGCACAAAAAATCTCACGTAACAACCATTCACTTATGAAAGAACCAAAAAGTTACTTACAATTCGTCCTCAAAGTTATGACTGCTGTACACAGCCACACCCCGTAATCATATGATCGAATTTCAGATGCTTGACAAACTGCTCACATTTATGACCAGTTGCAGCATTCCAGAGTCATGTGACCGCAATCCGCAAGGTTTTTTTGCTGGTTTCTAGTTCTGGCAAAAAACACCCACTTGCGAGAATGGATTTGATAAATGACAATGACTGTAAAAATGATCATAAACGCAAGTCAGGTGACATGATGACTCTCTTAATGACCACAATGACTTACAATCAAAATTCCAGGCTCAACTATGGTCATTAAGAGAGGATAATCTGTATGCTGTATGCTCTCTTGAGAAAAATTAGAATCATTTATGTTTAGCAATTATTACCTCACTATCTTAACTAACAAAAAGAATAAAGAAATCTTAATTTCACAACAAACCTCTAAATACATTCAAATATTTTTGCACATTTCAGTAATTTAGATAGCAGATTATCAACAATATCAGTTTAGGTCAAATTGTAATTAAGTATGTAACCAGAATTGCGTTACAAGATCTATTATACTTCCCAAAGTGACAGTCTTATAATTTATTTCCAGTGTCTGGCAATTATAGAGCTATTCCTTCCACTGACTTACCATGCCAACTGGCCTTGAGTGTCTGATATTCTATGCTCATAAATAGCTTGGCAAGATGACCGGTTTTAGTTTTAGTCTTGCAGTTAAAAATCAGTACCTAGTTGCTTCATTGGGCAGGCAAAGTAATCATGCATCATCATCAAAATCTTTGGCAAAAAGCAGTCATCCAATCCACATCAGAGAAGTTTGCTAATGCAAGTTACAGTAAGGGCAGATACCACTATCAGGATCAGTACAGTCTTTCTAAAAGGACCAATTTCCATAGAGAGGAATGCTTCTAGAACCCATTAGCAGACACCAGGTCCTTTTCTAATTTTACATATGAGAACTGAAGCTTACATTTGCTGATAGCAGTTTAAGGTAATTTGCATTCAAAAACGGTTCAGTGGCTAAAGATTTATGGCCCTTGACTAAGTTCCTTAAAGATGAAACTTCAGTTTAATTAGTCTCAGATCAGCTCTCCCTACCTAATTTCACAGTGAAATCCTAATTGAAATAGGCCATATACCACAGGCTGGCACCATCAATGAACCACAGAAGGCAGCCTTGCTGAATCAAATACAGTTCTGTGAAAAAGTTACCCTTTTCTGATTTTCTGAATTGATGTGTATCTTTCCCATGAAATTAATGAGGGTCCTATTTATAAAGGAAATCCAAGCAAATAAATACCATAATGCCAACTTTTTTTCAGCTTTGTTTCATTTACTTTATAAACAAATCACCCAATATATGTGCCAATACAAAAGATAATTTCCCCCTTTGACTCAGGAACTGCCTTTAGCATATCAGAGGGCATGTATCCCATGGCTTGGTAAGTTCACATCAATGCAATTGTTTAGATTAGGATGAGCAAGATTTCTTCATCTGTTCCTTTTCTAATGAGCATGAAGCTACATTACTCTCATCAACCATACATTCTGGAAAACTTGGAAAGAAAATGGAGTCTTCTTTCATTTGGGGCACAGAAACAGCCGAGAAACACGGACTAGTACTATCCTTCTCTAAAGCTTTCTGTGAAATAATTAATTAAATTTATTGGTCACCCATCTTACCATAGGGTAACTCTGGGTGGCTTACAATTATATATAGTTAAAACGTAAGTTAAAATCAGACATTAAAACCAAGGACACATGGGGAGTGTGGGGTGTATGTGGAGGAGAGGTGGGATCTGTTATTATTCAACCAACCACCTCCGTTGCGCTGTTCTGCTACATTTTTAGGCCTTTACAAAAAGGGCCAACCTCACATGTGTGTGTGTGGGGGGGGAGATGTTCCAGAGGGCAGGAGCAACAGCAGAGAAGGCCCTCCTCCTGGACCCTGCCAGCTGGAATTATCAGGCTGACAGGGCCCGCAGCATGCCTCCTCTGCTGGCACGAATGACACAGGCCAATCCCAGTGGGATGTGACGGTCCCTCAAGTAACCTGGTCTTGCCTTTTCCTCTATTTCTACGTGGTGTGCTGGATGGCTTTGGAAAAGGCAATTTTCCTCTAACATCTTTGCAATAACAATAACATTTCTCATACATTTTTTGCATCTCCTGCAGATCAGAATTCTTTCCTTTTAGGGAGTCCTCTTTCAAATAGGAGAGCTGGGGGCACTGGTTGGTATTGCAGTGGGGTAGACAGTCACAAAAAGGTCCTCCTGTTTTGACCCTTTTCAAAGCTTTCTGCAAAACACAGCATTCCCTACGATGCCAATAACACTGACCACAGCATTCTGACTTGTAGAAAACATTAAAGACCCAAAGCAGCAGGCAGCGGTTCTGCCTTTTCTATGAAGCTTTCAGCAAATGAAACTTTTTCTCTCTCTTCCTTTAGCTTGCAGAGATCACATCTGATGATGGTAAACTAAGATACCATTTTTTTGACCCCCATACCACTTGACTTCCCACATGGATTGAGCAGTCGGCTTTTGTGTTCTGTAAATGTCATATTCCATGAGGTTCTGTCATTTAGCACAGGATACAATGGCTGAGAAAAATCAAATCAAGGCACTTCAGAACAATGGAGTCATCAGATGAGGATCATCAGGCAAGATACTGATAGAATCTTCTGCCCTCCCACAGAGCATGCATAGCATGGTGTATTCCTGGAAAGAGAGGCAAGATATCTTTATACTGGGTGATTGAGAATTTGTTTCATTTGCTGCATAAGTATATTCATTTGTGTTAACCAAAGAATCGATGAGCTGTAACAATGGTCATGGTTCAAGCAAACCTACCTTAACATGTTGAATCCTACAAGTGAACATTTTCAAATTATTAAGCTCTATGTGCTAAGAACTTGCAGGAAGCTTACCCATTCTTTTCTTTAATGAGATGAAACAGTTAGCTTTCCTCAACCTGAGGCCTTCTAGACACACTACATCATAGCTCTCAGAAATTCCAGTAACCATGTTTTAAATTACTAACTACTTGCCAACACCTTAAAAGATATGGTGGGTATAACATCAGATTGGTATCAAATATAAAAGCCCTCTATCTCCCCCTGTTGTTCGTAAGGAACTGCTAAAACTACCACTTTGCAATAACTGTGCCAAAATCTGATGCCACGATTTTGATTGTGTAAAGTCATTATTTATTTGGAAGCAATTTAATTAAATATCACTTATTTTCATAAAATAAATCCTGCAACAATACCTTTAACACCATCAAATAGCAATATCTGTCTATCTCAGGTCCTTGGGAAGGACCCAATAGGTGGATAAAAATGCCAAATCCAATTTAAACATCTGACTGACTGTGTGAACCATAAATTAAATTGATACATTGCCTACTTCACAGCAATTCTGGGTGGTTTAGAAATTATTTAAAACATTAAAATAAGAAAAACAACGAAGACAAAAAGAAAGGTAAAGATTGCAGAATGACAAAACTGGATGGGAACAAAGGAAAACCACTCAAGTTAAAAGGAGGCTCAGTCATCCTTGCTGAAAAAGTAAGTCTTCAACGCCCTTTGAAATACCAGTAGGGTGGTGGCTGTTCAGATCTGGGGAGAAACTTCATTCCAGAGCCAGGCACTGTACAGAGAAGGCATGCTGCTGGGGTCCTGAGATGACATCCAGATTGAATTGGCTGGGTAGATACTAAGAGAGGCAGAGAGTCCCTCAAGTTATTAAGCCATAAACCATCTAGGTTTTTATAGATAATGATTAGCATCTTGAATTGTACCCAGAAGCAATTTGGCAGCAAGTACAGCTTGTGAAGCAGAGGTATTACATGAAACTGCTGAGTGAGGTCATCAGCCAATTTGGGGTTTGGTATCAAAAGTATGCTGATAACACTCAATTATATTTATCAACTCTAGGCTGACCAAGTGCCTGGGAGCTGTGCCGGTCTAAAACAGGAGGACCTGAATTCAACTCAATCCTATTAAGGCTGAGTGGCTCTTGATATTAGGGGTTCCCAAGGATTTTCCATGTGTATTCTTGATAGAGTACCACTTCCTCCTTTAAGAATGGTGCAGTCTGGAACTTCTCTTGGACTCACAGATCTGGCTTGAAGATCTCGTGCCAAGCTGTGCCAAGCTCGTGCCAGCTGTGGCCAAGCTTCATGAGCCTCAAGAAGATAAAAAGTTGAAGTAAATAAAAGGTAAACAAATTCAGTGCTTGATCAATGAAAGGCTCTTATACCTGGTAATCATCCACCACGCCAAAAGTGTATTCATGCCTGGCTATCACATGGTGACAATTCTTACATACATCTGAAACAGAAAACAAAGAAATTTAGGAAAACAAAATAGGCTTGAAACTTATGCTCTAAATTGTAAAAAAAATCAAATTGCTCAAGACCTTTGCACTTATATAGGAATCAAAGGAAAACAAAAGACATATAGGATTATTCCTGGAAACTGAACACAAATGGCAATATAGAGAAGCAGGAAGGAGTAGCAATACAAGTAGACACTTGTCTGCTCATTAAAACAACATGGCTAGGAGATATTCAGCCCTGGGATGCTGTTGCAAAAGAATATTAATCTGTTTAAAATGTGTCTATGGCACTCTTTCAGGGCAACAAGCAATCATTACATAGAAAAATTGACAGTAGCATCAAGCTGATGTTAGCTGATTTCCAAAAGACAAACAGAATCAAATAAAATTAATATTTTTACTGTGAGACCATTAAGCAATCCGAGGAATGTAGAGCAGACTGGGAAATCAGAAGGCAGCAATGTAATTATTTTGACCAAATAGTTATCTGAAAAGATCAACTGAAAATAAGTTTTGGTCCTCTCTTTTGTAATTACATGTAGTACTACACCATATTCCCTAAATTCTGCTGAAGAGCAGGAAGAATAAATTCATTTACTATTCCCTTATGCCTCAACTGTTAGCAGTCAGGTATTACTGGACATAGCCCAGAATCCTGAAGTGCATTATTTAGGTAACTGGGATAACAATTCATTACCATTTTGATTTCATAATGAAAATGAAATACATGTGTACATGTCTCACATATAAAAGCATGTCTAGACACATTTAACTTTCAACAGTAAATTTCTGGATACAGGTTCTTAACACCCATATAAACAACAGAAGAATCTGGCCATCTTACGATCATAAGTGATAATTTCCTCTCCATCCTCTTCTTCTGTTGCTTTGTTCACAATCATCACAAAATCCCGTGTTTTGCATTCAATACAACCAACATAGTTCATTAAATAGGATCCGTTCTCCAAGCAAGTAGTACCCTGAAAGGTTCAAAGGTGGGGAAATATGTTAATACAGCCAGTGATCTCTTCTTAAATTGATTTAAGAGCCAAATTTACAAATTCAGAAATTCCCATATTTTAAAAAACCCAGTCAAGGGAGTGATTATGATTAGAGAAAACACATAGAAGCTAATTAAGTACTCCACATTGGTTATTTTATTCTACATAAGAGTAATTCTGGCAGATTTCCCCCAGACCTAATTTCTATCCATACATACCTTCTTCCCAGATAGAATGATTTCAATCCAGCCTTCTAAACAATAATAGAGTAAGCTGTTAAAATCTGACTTCTCCCTGTGTGGGCTCACACTTAATATTATAAACCATAACTTAAAAAATGAAAGTCTTATTTAACAAGTTATACCAAAAACAAGCAATCCATCTAACCCCCCACCTGACCCTAGTTTTCAAATACTGTTTTTTCTGTGGTATATTCTTTTCCATTCCAGAGAGAGAAATTACAATAAACAATGACTACAACAACAATAATGCCACCAAAGACTTTTCGGATTATAACATATACTCTGCAATCAATCTACCACTTAGAACAATCCTATATTTTAGTGAGGTCATTTTCTTGCATTGTTCAAATTTTCTAATCAGCTGGCACATCTCTGGCTTTAAATGTACTACTGATTTTCAATTTATTCCTCAATACAATGTGCAATGGTTCTGTTTGGTTGATGTCAAGTCAATAATGTCAACATTACATTGAGAAATACAGTTAAAATAAAAAAGCACATACATAACCTAGAGATATGATGTTAAAATATCTTTTAAACAGTTCACTTTTAGAAACTAGAAATAGAAAATATATTTCCTATGGCACATCATTAGCAGAGTTTCTTGAAAACACATAACTTTTATAGTCATTCTACATAACAGTTAAGACACCAGACTAGAAACTGGGAGACTGTGAGTTCTAGTCTTGCCTCAGGTACAAAGCCAGTTGGGTGACCTTAGCCCAGTCACTTTCTCTCAGCCCTGGGGTGGAGGCAATGGCAACGGGGGGGGGGGGAGATTCTCTGCCCCCCACCCCAGTAGTTGCCAAGCAGTCAAAAACTGACTTGAAAGCACATAGATATTGAAAAAACATCTTCTCGAGAATTGTTTTATTACTCAGTACATATTAGGAGAGAAACATTGTCTATCCCCCCCAATTGGTGAACTACAATTCCCAGAATCCCATGTAATAAACAGTATTCAGTAGAAATACTGGAAGCTGTGCAGTAAGGCCTGCATCCTCTTGGCAGAAAATGAGAGCCCACCACAGGTATAACATAGATCTGTAAGAATCCTTTTAAACCACAACAGGTTCGAATGAGGAAAAAAAAAACTTAGCCAAAAAAAAAAAAGAAGGATTCTTAACTTTATTTCGCCCTGGGGGAGAATTCCAAAGTGGAAAAAAAAAACCCGGGAATATATTTATTAGTATTGCACTTTGTCCACTGTTTGGTGTCATTTTGACTGGTCTTAATAAAAGCATCACAGAACGTGGGAGAAATTAATTCTGCCTGCAGACTGCCTGCTCTGGGTCTCATCTACTCCCTGGTAAGGGGGGGGGGGGCAAACTTCGTAGGAAGTCAAGGAATAGGGAAGACAGCGACAAAGGGAAGGGAACGTGGCTGCGCCCCCTTCCTGTGCCCTATAGATAGCCCTTCCCACCCCACCCCTTACCCGAGGCGGGTACTCCGTCTTCACGCAGCCCCCGCACATGCTGACTTCAAACCTTCTTCCCGAATCTGTGCGTCCCTGTGACGTCACTCTCCGCGCGAGAGAGAAAGAAAAGAAAACAAACGAGATTTCTTCGATTCTGCCCCAAGTGACTCTCCGAATGGAGGCGGGTCGGCTAGAGAGGGAGGAGCCTGCGCCGAGGGCGTGGTTTATTGGACAGAGATAGAATTTTGGGCTAAGGTTTTGCGGGTACGTAGAGTTGAATGGAGGAAAAGATCCCTGTTTTCCCAAGCTTTGTGCGTTGGGGCGGCGTGGCTGCAAATGCCCTTGGAAGATTTTTGTTTTCAAGCATGCAGTGCTCCTGTTTATCGAAAGTGGATCCTATTTTTAATTTTTTAATTTCATGCATTAATTAGATTTTTTAATGCTTAGGCACTTTTTTACTTCTCCCGAAAAAAAAAAGAGATGACTAACCTAGAGATTTACAGCGTAATCCAAGCATCGCTTTTGGTGGTGTATTACTAATACTTACGTGCATCGGCTTTATATCATTAGAGAGGCTTCGGGAGGATGTTGTTATGAATCACCAGTGGGAATTATCATCTATTATGGATAGAAATAAGTACCAAGGTGCATTTCTCCTTTCTTTCAGTAGAATGGGAAAACAAAGGCTTAATTCACAGGCTTCTGTTGCTGCATCTAAGTCTCTCTACAATATTGAAACATTTAGACAGAAACTTTAAATTTGAAAAGTAAAATTTATCAGAAAAATTACAAGACAAAGCAAAGAACGGGCGGGTCCTTAAAGCCATTGGATCGGATTTTAGTAAATATGAGCCTTGAAGTTTCCGAGGTGTATTAGCTCGGTAGTTCAATCCGACTCAATAGGGAGGACTGCTTCGTGCTACAATCACTGTGTTTGACATAACCAAGACTTCTTCCCCACTTTCCCTCTGCTGATATTGGGAAGAATAACAGTACCATAGCTGCTCTTCTATTCTTGCAGAGGTTTAGGATGAGCCAAGTGATGGAAATAGAAGAGCCAGTTTGCTGTAGTGAGATATGAATCCTAGTCCTGCTTTAGGCACAAAGCCAGCTGGATGACCTTGGACCAGTCACTTTCTTTCAGTCCTAGGAAGGAGGCCAAGGCAAGCCACTTTTGCAAATCTCCCCAAGGAAACCGCAGGGGCTAGTCCAGGCAGTTACCAGGGGTCAAAATTGACTGGAAGGCACCCCTCAGACTCCCCAAGTGCTAAAAACAAACATTAAAAATGTATTAATTTTAGCACCCATGATATAAATGCTTAATGAAATTCACTCATTTATAAAATATTTTGAGATATATAAAATGTTTCTTCCTGCAAGATTTCTTTCTCTCTCCCATTTCCTGCCTTTAATATCTGTTCACTACTTCTCACTCTTCTTTTCCTTTTTTCCTTGCTTTGCATAATGCTTACCCCAAAAGGAAAAAGCATAACCGGCAAACATATATTGTCTGTTAATGAGTTCTGGACCAATACATTGTTGCCCACATATTGTCAACATCTGCAAAGAACTAAATTAATATATTATTAATATTTAGTTGTATAATTAGATTTAATTATATAGAACATATGTACAGTGGCAACATTTGTTTAAAAAGGACTCCAATTAATTGAATAAGGTTTATAAGGGAAAGAAAAAAAATCTCCTGAAAACATATCACTTCTTTGACTGTAGGTAATGTTTAATAATGAAAGAAGTTTAGTCAGCAGAGCTGTCCACCCCACTCCGCCTCTAGCCTATTGCTTTCTTTTGCTACAACTTTTATCTTCTTTTACCTCTGTAAATTTAATTATGGTATTGGAGCTTAGTGGGTGGAGTGGGGAAGCAGAGGGGAAAGAAGTGGAACTTTCCATGGGCAAAGCTAGTGGATGGACAATGGAACATCACATGTTAAGAGGTGACTATAGTACTATATGTAACATTATTCCATCCTAAGACTCTGAAACTTTTCTGCATAACAATCAGTTAAAGTCAATACATAATGCTAAGCAGAGCAGCTTGACTACCTATAGGAGCAACATATAGATTTGTGTAAAGTTGCATACTTGATTTTCACTAAATTATCAGCTACACATTGAATACTTTTAGCTTAGTTTTGTCTTTAGTAAAAAATATAGGCCTATATATTTCTATTTAGAAACATAACTCATTTGTGTGACCTTTCTTCCCACTTAAGATACCTAGACATGGAGGAAGATAATCTAGTTTTGAGTTAAAAGTATAGCAAAATGTAAATGTCGTAATTAAATATTGCAACTAATAATAACTACTCACTGAATTTAACTATATGACATTTTTAGTCATAAACTATTAATAAAAAATATATTGGGGAGAAATTAAAAATATCCATTGTAAGGAAAGCAAACCTACATTTCTGCTAGCAAAAATGGATCAGATGTCAGTATTTTTAATTAAAGTGGTGTAGGAAGTTAGCACCCACCCCTTTCCTGGAAGAATGAAATATTTTAGGAAATATTAAAAAGGCAGAATATTATGTTCCCCTGGTTGAGAAATGGAGAAACATGTTTTAAAGACAAAGCAGCTCCCACCTTCCTGCCCCCATCCTTTTGTTAATGAGCCAGAGGCAGAAACTCAATCTTTGTCAATGGACCTTCATCTGCAACACAATGGGACCCATCTAGGACAGAAACTCACCACATGGCACCTGGGAAGATTACATCAGCCAGCAAGGCTAGCTAAGACCCCCCACCCCCTGGGAGTCTGACAACCAATCAGGATACTCTTTCTGGGCCCCAGGAAGTTCAAAGCCAGAGAGGACATAAAACCCGGGGACTCGCTGCATCTCGCCCCTTTTCTGTTCAGGAACTCAAGCCATGTGATCCTGTCCACCATTAAACCATCTTTCCAAGCAGTCTCCATGTTTCCAGTGTCTTTTTCCCCACTTGGAGCAGAACCCAGAAGGATATTTCTTCCAACAGTAGGAATCCTGAAGAAAATCTTGCACAATTCCATATAATTATTATTTTTAATAACAATTCTGATAATTCATATACCATCAATCAGCTTCAGGGTTTTTTTTATGAGAATCACAAATACATTGATAACAATGATCTGGTAAACAATATTTGGACTTTTAAAGATTTATTGACAAAAGGCGCTTAACAAATCTCTGAGCAAATCTGATAGATATTGTATAGACGATATGAACACTTACTAAAGAAAAGAGGAAAGTAGGAACAAATGGACAGTTCTTTTAACAGATATTCACGTCCACCAAACATACATAATGGGATTAATTGATTTATTCATTCAATTTGTATAGCCACTCATTTCAAACCAGTGACTCTGGGTGGTGAATAATGACCACTTTCGTACAAATGGAGCTGTGCGCATGTGCACCTATTACTCCCCAGAACAATCCCTGTCCCCACCCCATGCCAGGTCACCAAGTTGGAAAAGTTGAGGACCGCTCCTCTAGAGAGTGAATGTTCCAGAGGGCAATGGTTATGGCAGAGAAGAGACATCTGATCTCCACCAGCCCACATTCCTGAGACTGGATTGGATGGGCAGAAACATCTGGATGAGAACCGACCATCCCTTAGGTAACCCAGTCCCGTGCCATGAAGGATTTTAAAAGTGACACCCAGGATCTTGAATTGCATCTGGAAGTACACTGGCAACCATTTGGCCCCCCAAAGCAGTAATATTATATGTGTCAAATAGTTAACATTACAGATCAGAGCAACTTGTTCAACCGTGTTTTATACCTGCTGAAGCATCTGAATGCTCCCCAACTTGCACCGATTCCTCACCCCACAGTGAGGCTCTTCTCACTGTCACTCATGTCCTTGTGTTCTCCTTTTTGGACTACTGCAATGTAGTTGCAAAGTCACTCAGTTTTGCCTGGATTGAACCAATGCCTCATGTAGGTGTCTGATTTATTTTCAAATGCCTTGGAGTTGGCCCAGTTTGTTGATGCCATTGAGTAATTGTTTACATTAAAGCAATACCAAATAGAGCTACAAAAGGTGTCTTAAAATTGGGACAATTAGTATTCAGATAGCAAAGATAGACCATACTGAATGCAATTCTACTTGCAAGCTTTCACTAACATTCTTGCTCCTGCATTTTAAACCCCATGCAGTTTCTGAAGGCTGTTCCAAATAGCCCCAAGAAGGGCATTCTGTAATAATCCAATCTAGATGTACTAAGGCAAGCATGCAGAGCTGAGCCAACAGATAAAAAGTTGAATCCAGAAATACTTCTATTCTAAAAACTAGATTTACAAGAAAGTTGAAAAATCCCTTTAACCAAAACAGTCTGAAATTCTATTTCAAATCCATCTGCTTGCCAGACAGGCATACCTCTGTCCTGTCTGGATAATTTTATCAATTCACAACCAATTCAGAGTAGGGTAGCAGATTCCCTGTTGGTAGATGAAAAAGTGAAATAGTGTGCCATCTGTAATTTTATTGATTTGATTGATACCTCATTTTGGTAAAATAATACCAAAAACAATATGAGTATATAAAAGACATAATATTTCAAACCTGATAAGGCTTCTGAATGGTTTTTTTGGTATTGAATAACTTGAGTGGTAAAAAAAAGTATGAAAAACATTTTAAGTGTCTAAATAACATCTTGGAATAGAAAACAATCATCCTGAGTACGGTTAAGTTTTTTTTAATTATGATTTTTGTATATCAATAATCTCCCATTGTTTTGGTACAATATGATACAATCTATAACACCATGGGGGTTTATAATACATTGGAAGGGCAGCAGTTTGGGGAAATTTGTTTTAGAGCTGTCCTTCTCCCAATAGTTATCCTGAGTGTGGATTAAAAAAAATTGTATCTGAGCAAACACCAGTTATGCATAGAAATCCCTTTTATATATCATCCATGAAGTGGTTTTAAGTTCAATTACATCATCCTAGAAATTGGCCTTAAAAATAAACCTAAGAGGAGATTGAAATTTCTACTAATTTCTAGCAATATCTTTTTGCAAGTGATAGCAGGTAAGCAACTTTCTTCAAATGAATGAGATTTTGTGGCTCAGGGGGAGGGGGAAAAAGAGTTCTTGTAAACACTGGACCCTCTGCAGTCAGGATCAAGAAGCAGACTCATTTTCCCCTTTCCGGAAAGCTGCCCGTTTGCAGCAGTTTGGCGTTGAATAACCCCCACTCCTCGTTTTCCTTCGCTGTGGAGAATTCGCCCTGTAATAGTCTCCGGTGTTCCTAACTGTTTTCCTCAGCAGAAAAGCCGCTACAGTAGGCCTGCCCTGCAGCACTCGGTCTATATACTACCCATTGATGAGGATATCCTCTCCTTTGCTTTGCATTTTTAGACGTTTAAGCAGAATGGATTTTTAAACGAAGGCGATTCCCCTCCCCTTCAAATACAGGGGGTGGGGTGGGGGGTTGCAATCTAGCAAATGAGAGCGCAGCTTCACCCTCCCTTCTCCCTTGTCTAGGACGTCAAGGAAGGGCCGAAGTACAAGTTGGTGCCGGTGACGATGGGCGCCGCCGCGCGGTTTAAATCAAAGAGGCGTCAAGATATTCCCTTCGGCGCGAGGAAAAAGCGGGAAATAAAAGAGCGAAAAATAAAGAGCTTTCCCGTTGACGTCTAGCCCAGGACGGCGGGTGGGTGAAGCGGGGACAAGGGCAGCCCTGTCACAGGCGGCTTATTTCTGAAGCGCGGGGCTATTTCCAGAGCTTTTCTCACGAGCTGCCCGGAAGACGCGGGAATTCGAACCCCACCGCCGCCAACCCCTCACATTGCAGCACGAAGGTTGGCGGGCAGCTCAGGCGCGCGAGCTACGGGGTGGGCCACCTTCCCGTCAGGCGCTAACGGAGCGGCGCTCCTCGGTGCTGCGAGAGGCGGGTGCCGAGCTCTGCCTCCCCCCCCCCCCCCCACGCCACGCCACCTCCCTCTAGTCCGGACAACCGTTTGATAAGAGCAGCCGTCGGCGTGGTTTCAAGAGTCTCACGTCGCCCTACCACAATCCTCCTGCCGCCTCAGTGAACGAGGGAGCTCCGCGTTGCCCGTGAGGGGCACAGCCAGCGCGCCTTCCCCTCCGCCACCCAACCTCCCTCGCTCCCCTGTTTCATTTAGGGCTGTGGCTCCCGCAGTTTTAAACCGTCGTTTGTTTGTTTGGGTTTTTTTTTTGCCTCCCCCTCCCCGGAGCATTTTACTCGAGGCTGTAGCTCGAGAGATCAGGCGCCGCTTTAAACTGGGTGTGGCCCGGTTGTTGCCTCTCGACTGCCGGGCATCGTTTGCAGCAGGTAGCGGCGGCGGCAGCGGCGATTGCTGCGCCGGGCATCGCCAGGTGCCGCTGCTGGCGCTGGCCTGGGGGGGCCGCTGTGCTGCATTGCAGGGCAGGCGCTTCCTCCTCCTCCTCCTTTCTCCTTTCCCTCCCCCGGAGGGACACGGCTATCTGGGCCGGGCAGCCGAGCTGTCCCCGAGCAGGAATGTCCCTGCTCAGCCAGATAATGTTATTTATACCACCGGCTGGAAGGGCGGGTCCACTCATCGCTCTCAGGACCACCCCGGCCCTCCTGAGGCTCAGTCTCGCCGCTGCTCTGCTCTCTCTGCTGCCTCTCCTCTTGCTACTCTAGACAGGTGAGTTCGCAAAAGCTGACCCAGAAAAGGAGCGCTGCTGGACACCTGCGAGAGGGAGTCTTTCAGGTGGCAAGAAGCGCCTCGGCGGGGTGGAGAGTTGGCTTTTCTGGGACTCTTGTGGTGGTGGTGGAGGTGGTGGCGCAGGCATCCCTTTCTCGCCCCCCAGCAGGCTGGGGCAGCCTATTTATAGCAGCGCGCTTGCGTTATTGGAGAAGCACGGCGGGCTAGATAAGATCGTTCCTTCCGAATTCTCTCTCTTAAGAGAGGCAACCGTGGCATCGGCCCGGGAAGGGGAGAAAAAAAAAAAGAAAGTCGGAAGATTCTCGCCTGCTTACTACGTTTGAGGGAAAAGGGTAGAGAGAGTTGGGATTGAAAAGAAGGCAAAGTTATGAGTTCGTGTGAATCTGCCTCTTGCGATATCGAGGGACCGACTGGGCGCATTGCTGGACTATCTGGAAGTTGAGTTCTCCAGAAAAGAAACACAGATAATTTGTACCTTAGTTTATCCTTTTCTAAACTCTTCTCTGCGCCTCTTTGTCCAGATACTGCATTAGTGGACGGTAAGGTATCTAACGATCGATTATACTTGCAAGAGAGTTTGCCTGTTTAAATTCAACTTGTGTTCTTGCATTAAAAAAAAAAGGACAAAACTCAGCATCTTGGCCTTGTGTTATGTTCACCTGTAACAAATACATTCTGTCAGATAGCTCTGTTGTTGTTTTTCCTACTATCTCTTGATTTATCTTTTACACAATTGCTCCTGGAATCTGTTGTCAGTTGTATCAGTGTATATCTCAAATATGGAAAGCCGGTATGTAGATGATGCAATCTCTTTCTTTCTTTTGCCTATTTGTAATATTTCATTCATGGTCTTCAGCAATGGAATGCCTCATATCTTTGGGTAACCTCTTGTTATTGTTAAGACCACATGGAAGAAATGTGTGAATAATATTTTGATCTGGTACAAGTGAATGGTGAGAACTTTTTGTTATTCGATGCAAACACAGAGTTTT
Source organism: Ptyas mucosa (assembly GCA_012654045.1). Taxonomy (NCBI): domain Eukaryota; kingdom Metazoa; phylum Chordata; class Lepidosauria; order Squamata; family Colubridae; genus Ptyas; species Ptyas mucosa. The sequence continues at coordinate 4,780,360 of WNWU01000045.1, read as the reverse complement.
CTATTGTAACCATTAGTTTATTTGCCAGTTGCTTTCAGGAAAAGTATGTTTACACATGAGATAGGACACAGAACATCCTGTATCGCTAAGTTAATAGTTACATAAAACATGTTAATATGAACCTGTTTCAATATCCCTGCTGGATTGTGTCTGACTGTGTCTATGTGTGCATACAGTCTGATTACTTTTCTCCACAGTTTATTGAAATTATTTATTGAATGTGTCAATTTTAAGTTTTGTTTATTAGATTTCTGTTTCATTATGTTAATTTGTTTTTACAATATGAATATTTAAATAAACGAACATCACATTACTCCCCCTTTCCTTCTGAACACTTAAAGTGGTAGGATGATTATTTTAGAAGCCTTATTCTAGTATAAAAGAATGAGAAATATTTTATTTTCAGTAAACTAACTTTGATGTAGAATGTTTTATTTTTATTTCAAATTTGCACATATGGTCTACAAAATAGATTTAAGAAGGTGTAACTGTTTCATTCTGAAGTTTAAAATATTGCCTTTAATTGTTAACTGCATAGTTTATTTTAATGTATTGGGACCCTGAAGAAGTGTTGAAGTATAAGACCCATCATTATCCATTCTTATTTAGAATTGGATTTCTAATGTAGGTTGTTAAATTGGGAAAAGCTGAAATAGACATTAATATTTTTCTCTAATTTTTTTCCAACTTGCAACATCAATTTACAGAGGAGCAGAACCTTGAAACTGACAAATAATGGACAAAATGTACTTGTTTGGCATCCTGGGGAATCTACTTGTACAAGTTTCTCTGTTAGAAAGTATTTGTGTAACAGATACAGCCCATATTATTATAAAACTGCATTGGTCTTGTTGCTGAGGAATTCTGTCAGTTACCATATTGCATGATCTTGCATTTCTTATTCATACCCTTACACTTTGATATTTATTTAAAGTAGATAGTAGATAGGATCTAAACTAAATACAGTACAGTATAATACATTTCATGGCTAATTCATTTTCTTTATATTTATTATTACCTGTCAGCATGATAATAAATAATGATTATTTCAAAAGGTTTAAACTGAACTGTTTCATTTAGATTTAGTCAAACTAAACAGAAGGTATAAAGACCTGCCTAAAACATGTTTCTTCTCAATATATTGAAAAGAGGACAGAAACAGAAACATAGATATGAGGTGTGTTTTTAGAAATCTTGCCATGCTAACTACAATATCATGTACCTTTAACAGAGGATCGCAATGAATATTTGTGCCTGTTAGGCTGTGCTTTTGTTGCTTTCCAGCTTTTCTCTGATACAAGCCATCTATAAATGATAATCTTAAAAATCTTATTCTCAGGGTTTTTTTGCTTTGTTCTTTGATGTGGTATGTCAGCAACATCTTTAAAATTTACTCATGGTGCCTAGGCCATCTTATACTTCTAAAGCTCTGTCTACAGTAAACTCCAAGATCTACTTTTAATCCCATCTGTCTGGATACTATATGCACAAGCTACATGAAAAATTTGCTTAGTGTCTTTCATTCATTTTTTCTGTTCATTGATTGATATGGAAAAATATTGTTCTTAATCAAAAATTCTGACACACAATTACTGTACTCTGTGCAGTAGAGATACTATATTATATAGAGTTAGATGGTTGATTCAGGTAACCCAGATATTGCCAACAATGACTGTCTGGACAGAAATTTTTCATATCTATTAAAATGCCTGAGGTAAGAATAGATGGTTATATTGATAATGAGACTTGGAGGCTGTTTTCTAAACAGAATTGAGGTGCAAGCTGGTCTACCTTCTTAGATAGGACAGCAAAAAGAATGAAGCTAACTGCTTTAAAATACCTACTTATAAGATTTACATTTGAAAACAAAAGGACATTGGCATTTTTCCGTATCATCTTAATCTTTTTCTTGCCCTTATTAATCAGAACATAGAACATCTGATTTAGTGAATGTTCATTTCTAATCCCAATTAATATTTGAGAGTTTAGACACCAGATATAGAACCTGAGGCTTTCTACATACAAAGGATGTATTCAGTCATTGATCTATCCTTATGCCATATTAACATATTTCATAACCTCAGTAAATTGGAGGCATATTAGGAGCTGGGCAATCACAGTATGTGATATCTTCCAATAATGTTGCTGTGACTGAGAACAGTTTTGGCAGATGTGCAAGATTCAATTTCATTCTTACTGACATTTTCAGTGGAAGGAGTTCTTGATTGTAAGAACTGAGATAGAACCAAGATGGTTTATACATGCCATACTATTTCTTCAAATAGGAGAAGATACCCTGTATTCTTAAATAAGAAAGTATAATTGGCTAGGATAAGTAAGAATCATGTTTACTGAAAGTTTGTTTAGTTTCTTCTCTTGCAGAATATAGGGAGTCACTTTGAATTAGGTACATAGAGGTATATACTATACATATTCATATATTATTCTATGGTTTGCCAAAATTTTAGGTTAATTTTCAGTCATTGCTTTTCACACATATGACCATTGTAGCATCTCCATGGTTACATGATCAAAATTCAGACACTTGAAAACTGGCTCATATTTATGACATTTGCTGTGTCCCAGGATCATGTGATTACCTTTTGCAACCTTCTGACAAGCAAAGTCAATGGGGAAGCCAGATTCACTTAACAACTATGTTGTTACTAACTTAACAATTATGGCAAGAAAAGTCGTAAAATGGGGCAAAATTCACTCAACATCTATTTCACTTAGCAACAGAAAGTTTGGGCTCAATTGTGATTGTAAATTGAAGACTACCTAGCTATTGAAATCAGATTAAAACCATATTGTATGTCTCATACTGTAGGTTGTGGCTCTAATATAATATTTTAGCCTTAAACTCTCATACAAATTAAAGGACAATATTCTTTTCTGATACTATAGTTAGCATGCAATCTGATGCAGTATAGTATTTCAAGCATAGTTATGATTGAATTTATTCTATTTTATATGAAAACATGAAGATACATTTCTAAAACCAGGATATTTAAAGATATGCACTTGCTTTCCTTTGATTTTGTTATGAGTAAATTTGTGTTTTATTAATTGGGGAAATGTGCATATTTCTTTGCATAATATAGTAGCTTTCAATAGCATGATATTTGAAATACTGTTTTTATAATTAGCATAGCAGATTCACTAATTAGAAAGTAAACTTCTTGTATGGATGGATTTTGAAGATTCACTAATTCAACTCAAGTCATATTAGTGAATTCAACTCTAGGAATTAATACATAAGTCAGACCTAAGTGATCTGGAGCTTAATTTTACTGACAGTGCCATTGTTTTCACAGGTGGGCTTTTCCTTTTTGTTTTGTTTTCTTTTTTGAATTTTTACTACATTTCATTTGGAAGGCATCATTTATGAAAATTAATAAAGGACCAGGCAGATCACTTTTTCAAAAGTTCATTCTAATCCAGCATTCTTCAAGATGATTGAGAATTATGAAAACTACACTTTTCCAAGAATTTTGGAGAATACCAGGTTGAGGAAAGTTGTTTTACAATGGTGGGAAATGCAATGTTCAGTTGAAGAATCACATGTAGAAAAATTAATCTGCTCAGGTTATCATTTTTTCTTCTAAACATTGGACTACAGATGTGGCTCAGATCTTTATTTTCCCTGACTAAGCCAATATCTGAAGTATGGGCTATATTTTACTGAAAATATGATATCTATATTGGCTAAAATGAACAAGCAAATACAGTTCCTGTTTTTAAAGAAGAGTGTACAGGAATTGTATGCTTATATTGTTGCTTTGTTTAAAGATCAAATTCTTCACTCGATATAAGAACTGGCATTATAAAACAATGTGGAAGCTGACCACAGGAAGCAATAGCTAAAGTAGAGAGAGAATAAACAATAGTGGGGAGAAAGCATCTCAGAGGATTCATGCTTTAAGCTTAACGTTCTGAAATCTTAACACACCTACAAATCTTCCTACATTTGTGAACTCTGGCAATGACATGGATCACCTTATTAGAGGAGATTTTCTAGTCTGATATAATATTAAGGTATTGAACTTAGACAGGAGGACTCAAATTTAAGTCCCAGTTGACCTCACTACCCATTGACCTCACTAGATTACTTTGATTTAAATCTCTCTCAAGGTTATTTCTTTGATAAAATAGAGGAGCTTTCAGAAGAAAAGTACGATATAAAATAAATCAATTTTTAAAAGAAAATGAAAATACCCTGAAACCGTCTTGTGAAAAAACAAGAAGCTATTGTTTATTTACTCTTTTTTAACTAATTGCCCAATTAGTTGCTGTCCCAATTAGCAGATTAAATATTCTACTATATTTCATGTTCAAAAAGAAAGCATACCAAGTATATTAACATAGAACATAATGAGTATTTTTAATAGAATACAAAGGCTATTTCTAATTGTTTTGATTTAATTGATTCTGTATTGCATAATTGTGGTAGTGCGTTCTTACAATTTTATAGAATGGCCTGATGACAGTTTTCCAATTGTACCCCTTCAATGTTTTTTCTTTTTTTTCTGTTTCTTGTTTTTATTTTGTGTATATAGTGTTACTACTTAAATAGTACAAATAATATAAGTAGATTAACTGTTGAGTTAAATATTGAGTTGAACTGAGTTAGGGATTGTAAGGACAAATGCTTGATTTCTTCATCTGTCTGAAGTAATTATTTGGAGCCAACTTATCACCTTGGTCACAAGCCATTCCCCTTAGCTGTACAGGAAGTCCTTGGATTACAACAACTCATCCAGGAACTATACAAAGTTATGACAGTGTTGAATGAATGATACTTAGGACTGGCTTTGAAGTTCTGGCTGTTGCAGCATCTCCATGGTCATGTGATTGCCATTTGGGGGGTTTGACAACCAGCTTGTATTTATGACAGTTGCAGCATCCTGTGGTCGGTCACATGTCACTATTTGCAACTTTTCCCATTGGCTTTCCATAAGCAAAGTCAATGGGAAATGTGATGGAGAAGATTTCAAGTTGCTTCCACTGCCTTTTCTCCCAAGGAGTCTCCTGCATGCCTGTAGCACCCCATTGCCTCCCATCCTCAGTACCCATTTGTTACCCTGTTCATATTCCATAACACTTGTGTACAGCCTCTGGCTAATCTACCCATGCTATGTCATGCCCAACCACACACATTACCCCATGCTTCTTGCCTGGGATTCTCACCTCTTCCCACTTAATGACACACATGGTCCAGGACTTGTGATACCACTAAGACAGCTGGAATTGCCATCACTAACCAATATGGTCATGTGATGTTGTACTTTATAACGGCATTGCATAGTGATGGAAATTCCAATGCCAATTGCTTACCTAAGGACTGTCTATTGTACAGGTAGTCTGTCAACTCACGAAGCATTCCTGATCTGCTCCTTAATTTACCACAGTTCACTTAGCTAACTGTTCGAAGTTACAGTGACACTGAAAAAAGAGACTTATGACAATTTTTAAATGAATGTTGCAGCATCCCCATGGGAACGTGATTTACATTGTTAGACAACCGACTCATTTATGATGGTTGCAGTGTCTCAGGGTCATGGGATCACCCTTTTGCTACCTTCTGACAAGCAAAGTCAATCAGGAAACCAGATTCACTTAACAACTGTGTTACTAAATTAACAATTGCAGTGATTCACTTAATAAATGTGACAAGAAAAGTCGTAAAATGGGGCAAAACTCACTTAACAAATTTCTCACATAAATTTTGAGTTCAGTTGTGGTTGTAAATTGAGGATTATCTATATATATGTTTTTATTCACAGTAAAATTAAAACATCGTGATGCCTGTTGCAGATGCAATGATTGGATTCTTTAAAACAAGTAAAAGGAAATAAAAATTACATTATTTCTTTAACGTATAATTTTCTATAATCGCCTTTTAAAATGGGAAAGACAAGTTTGCTGCACACTGTGTTTTTGGATGGTGTTTTTCTGAAATGCGCAGTTTGATTATTCTCATTCTTCAAGCTAGTATAGAGAATTTAGAATATGATTCATAATGAAACCTTGAAATTTGCTACCATGGTATAGGGTTGGCTACAGCTTTGTTGACTTCAAAAAAGAATTGGATCAATTAATGGAAGTCATGTGGTAATTAGCCTTGATGGCAGTATGATTGTCTTGAAAAGGTATCTGTTGGGATATAATAGGTTTATTGACTGGTGTCTGTGAGAACAGACTGTTAGACTAGATCAGGGGGTCTGCAACCTTAAACAGTCAAAGAGCCATTTGGAGCTATTTCCCACAGAAAAGAAAACACCAGGAGCCAATAATTTAACAAACAGTGTGACTGAGTGGGGGTGGCCAACTCAACGTCACTCACTCCCACCCAGTCACATGACCCCCTCAGCCACGCCTATCCAGCCAGTCATTAGGGCAGAGAACCGGTTGTTAAATTATTTGCCCTGCCTGGGCCTGCCTCAACCTTTCCCTTCCCTCTCCCTCTCCCTCTGTCTCTCTGTCTCTGTCTCTGTCTCTGTTTGTCTCTCTCTCTCTCTCTCCCTCCCTCCCCCCTCTCTCTTCTGTGTATGTGTCTCTGTGTGTAGGTCTCTCTGTCTATCTGTCTCTCTCCCTGTCTCTGTTGTGGCCCGCCAGCGGCCAACAGAACTGGCAGCAGATTCGGACAGTGAGGAGGTTAGGGAGGAACGTGGGCCAGTGGCGAAGGCTCGGATGATGGCTCTGAGTTGGAGGCAGAGAGGGGGCCAAGGCCATTCTTTGCTGCCTCTGGAGTTTCTGGAGTCTGACATCAGTGAGGCAGAAGAACAGTATGAGCCTGTTCCCAGTGTATGCATGCACAGAGCTGCCATGAGATAGGAACAATTAAGGAAATAGGGTCGACTTGGGAGTAAGGCTTGGAGATGATTGTCCCCCCCTCCCCCCCAATAAGACATAAAAGAGCGAATGGGATGTGTTTATCTGGCCAATTCAAGATTTGAAAATTCTGTTTGTGACTCTGTGCCAAGTTTGGTCTTGCCCTGCGTCTGGAAATTAGCTCTTTGGCAGTGTTCCACATGAGATAGATGGATGTTGATAACCTTCCTCTGAAAGACTGTTTATCAAGCCTTGCGGACTGTAAATGAAAGTACAGCCGTATGAATTAAAGAGGTTTGCCAGGACTAAGTTTGTGCTATTTAATTTCTAAGGAAGCCTAGGTCAGAACACACTCTGTGTGTGTCTCTGTCTCTGTCTCTGTCTCTTTCTTTCTGTGTGTGTGTGTGTGTGTGTGTCTGTCTGTCTGTCTCTCTGTCTCTCTGTCTCTGTCTCTGTCTCTGTCTCTCTCTCTCTCTCTCTCTCTCTCTCTCGGTGTCTCTCTGTCTCTGTCTCACTGCCTGACAGACTGCAGCAGGAAATGGTGGGCGGCTACTTCCAGCCTTTGTTGGTGCTGGACGTGCCTCAGTCGTTCGGGGAGATGCATGACCTGCTATTCACCCTGAGACACTCGCCCGCCTTCGGCCAACACCGCTGCTGTTGCCAGGGGCGAGTGGGGCAGGGTTGCATTGTGGCTTTTTTTTTTTCAATTTGATTTATATGCCGTCCTTCTCCGGAGACTCAGGGCGGCTTACAATGCGTTAAGCAATAGCCTTCATAATTTTGTATATATTTATACAAAGTCAGCTTATTGCCCCCACAATCTGGGTCCTCATTTTACCTACCTTAGAAAGGATGGAAGGCTGAGTCAACCTTGAGCCTGGTGGGATTTGAACTTGCAGTAATTGCAGGCAGCTGATGTAAGTGGATGTTAATAACTGCCTTAGTCTGCTGAGCCACCAGAGCTCCATAATGGGCTCCAGGAGGAGGAGGAGGGGACCTTGCCTCCCACATTGTGAAGCGTGCTAAATTTCACTGTGCTGTGCAAGGAGCTGCGAGAGTAGCTGGCAGGTCATGGAGGCAGCAACAGCAGCAGCATTGGCTGCTTCTCTCCGCAGCAATGGGATGAAAGGAGGGAGCCACAGCAGAGGGTTAAAAGAGCCACATGCAGCTCCAGAGCCGTGGCTTGCTGATCCCTGGACTAGATGGTCCAGGTGTACAATCCAGCAGGCCTGGTGAATTGTACACCTGATTTTAATTCTTGGCTCTTTGCAGAATTAGAGTACATAAAAATGGTTGCCCAGTGTACTAAGCTGTCCATCTTTGGCTAATCAAATATAACTTGCTCTTCAAATGTGATTTGCCAAACACATGACAACAATTTCCCCTTCTTTCCTCTCCTCATTTTTCTATAGGTTCAGACAAAAATAGATGGCAATTGTCTCTGGGATAAATAATGTAGTCTTGTATTTAGCTTGATAATCATTAATCATGTATACCTGCAGATTTTATGAGATTTGACAAAATAATTAGCATGGGAAAAATAATGGTTTTCTTCTGTAAGCAACAATCACATGCCAAAATTGAGACATCTCTGATCAAATTTAAATTTTAATGAATTCCTAAACATGGCATCTTGTACAAATTTGAATGCATATTTATTGTATGATTGCACATTTATTATCTATATAAGATAAATAGGGAATATTAAAGGTGAAGAAGTTTGGATACTGCTCCAGTTACAGTGTTATTTTGAAAACCATAAAGGTGTTAGTAAGGCTCAAAAAGATAATTAACTAGAGTTATTCATGAGAGATGTTGGGAATTGCCCAGCCAGGCATGGAGGATGGATCAGGTGGGAAATTAGCTTTGAGTCATTGTGTAGCCACAAGAAATCCATCCACAAGAACCCTTCCCCCCTAACCTCCATGGAACTTTATCTATCTGTTTCCAAGGGAAAGCAAGCAGCCTGGGAATTTCTTGTACTATAAGCAGAATACAATAAAATAGTTAGCTTGAATGGTACACATGTGGATTTGATCACTTGTATCTGACAAGAACACAATTTTTCCAGTGAACAGATACTCTAATCTTTCTAATTTTTTGAATTGTGTTTTGTTTCAAATAATCATATCAAATGACTGAGCATTTGAAAATAGAAATAATTCATTATTTCAAAGTAGGAGAAGGCTATAAATATTTCTAGTTAGCAGTTTCAACATGAGAAATACTAGTAAGGAAGTTAGACAGAACTAACAGAATAACAGTGTTGAAAGGGACCTTGGAGGTCTTCTAGTCCAACCCCCTGTTCAAGCGGGAGATCCTATACGTTTCAGACAAATTGCTATCCAATTTCTTCTTTAAAACATCCAGTGATGGAGCTCCCACAATTTCTGGGGGCAAGCTGTTACACCGATTAATTGTTCTAACTGTCAGGAAATGTCTTCTTATTTCTAGCTTGGTTCTCTCCTCGATTAGTTTTCATCCTTTACTTCTTGTCCTGTCATTGTGTGCTTTGGAGAACAGGTTGATCCCCTCTTCTTTGTGGTAGCCCCTTAGATATTCAAGCACTGTTATCTTTTCACTCCTAGTCCTTCTTTTCATTAAACTGTTGAAGTCAAGGCAAGATCTGGAAGACCAAGAAAAATGGACTGTGAGAACTGTTCTCCAAACCAATCAGATCTACAAAGCAAAAATCCACAAATCACTGCAAATTACTTTTAGAAAAGTTTAGCTGACACTGGGATAATGGTCCACAAGTCCATAATAGAGTGTTACATTGTTACTTATACAACAGTGTATATGACACAACATATGAGAGTTGTGAAAAGGAAACCTTTTCTCGGATCTCATAGTAAAAGTAAGCATCTATAGTTAAAATAATCCTCAGTGAAAAAATTGAAGTGAAGAGAGGTTAGATATTTCAGCAAGGTAGCTATCTAAAATAATCGTCCAAATCAAACATAAAGTACTTACGGTTAATAAAATGTTAAAAGATTTTGGAATGGTTTTTACAGTTTCCGGACTTGATTATATTGAAATTATGTTTGGAAATCTCAAATAGTTCAGCTCATGGAAGAAGTTCTAAGAATATTTCTAAGTTAGAAAGAGTCCTGGAAGGGAAAATGGGCGGGAAATCCAAAGCAAAAATAGAAAGACCATTAGCTGGCTACAGGAAATGTTTGGAAGCTGTTATTTCTGGCAAAGGAGGTGTTACGAAGTACTAACTAAAAGGATGTATACATTTCTGCACCTGCTGTATTCACTGCTATCTTATTTTGTATCCGTAAACAGCTGTATCTTCTTGCAGTTTCTGTAACAATATATTATTCATTGCTGGCTTGCAGGGCCTGTTGCAAATTCACCAGAGTTTTTAGTCAGGCCACTTCAGGGTGACCCAGGATTGCCTTTATGGCTGCCAGAGCGGTCCTGTGGCACACAGCCATACCGTTTTTTTGCCCAATCCTACCAATCCCTTACTTTGTTCTGTTACCATCTCTCAAGATGTGGACGTGGGGTTAGACTTTGAGAAGCAAAGCCATCAGCATCAGATGGCTGCACAGAATCTTTAATGCTGTATGGACACAGCTAACAGCACCCAGGGATTGGCAACAAGCAATAATAATTCCACTGTGGAAAAGCAAAGGAACAGATAACAGTGCACACGATATTGAGGCATCTCACTCTTGAGCCATGTAGGGAAAATATATGACAAGATAATAGAAACAAGGTTAAGAACCAGTGGTGGGTTTCTACCGGTTTGCCCCGGTTTGGGCAAACTGGTAGTAGCTGCAGCGGGAGGCTCTGCTCACCCGCCCGGATATAATCATGTATACTCTGCGCCATGCACAAGTGAAGCAAGCATGCACATGCGTGCACTCGCAGTTCCAAATTGGTAGCGAAGGTAAGTGGAACCCACTACTGTTAAAAACAGTTATAGCACCATAACTACTGGAAGAACAGATGGGTTTTAGAAGAAATAGAAGTTGTGCAGGTACAATTTTTATGCTTAAACAACTAATAGAAAATAATATAGAGTACAATAAGAGTCTCCTTGTAGCTTTTGTAGACTAAGAGAAAGCATTTGACAAAGTATACAGGAAAATATTATGGCAAACAATGGCTCGTATGGAGTAAGTGAACATCTTACTGGATTATGAAAAAGCTTACATAACAATTGCAGAAGTTAGAACAAATCAAGGAACATCAGAATCCTTTGCAGTAATATCTAGAGTAAAACAAGAATGTGTATTATCACTGTTATTATTTATCATGTTTATTGACAGTATAAGCAAAGCAGCTAAGCCCAGAAATGGATCTAATATCAACAAACTACTCTTTTCAGATGATCAGGCACTCATAACACATACAGCTGAGGAATTGCAACATCTTTTATCCATGAACCAAGAATGCAAGGTAAACAACATGAGTATCAACAAAGAGAAAACAGAAGTAATGGTAATCAGTAGAAAAAAGCACACTTTAAACCTAATAATGGAGGGGATAAGCATAAAACAAGTATCAGAGTTCAAATATCTAGGAACGACACTCACTGAAGATGGAATAATGGATGAAGAGATTAACATACAATGCAGTAAGCATTGTATGTTAATCCCAATCCCAAATATTGGGATAGCCCCATTCCTACAACATAAGGAAGTTCTGATCAGCACAAAGAAGCATCTGATACAAAGCATATGCACCCTATGTTATCAGTGCCAAACATGGACACTTGCAAAAAAACATAAACAAAAGTTAGTTTTGAGATGTTTGAGAAAAGCTGCTGGAGTGACCAGCAATGAAATCAGAAATGAGATCGTAAGAGAAATAATTGGAAAGAAACTACATAGAAAATTCTGTTTAGGGATTCCATACCATACAAGGCATATGCAAATAGATGAGAAGACTAAAGAACAGGAGGCAACCCAGAAGATAGAGAGACATATCAAGGGCATACTACAACATCATCAATTAACAATGATTGAGACTGCCAGAAGTGCAAGAATCAGAACTTTGTATCTCCCTCGAAACCTGAAGTGGTAAAAGAGGAGGAGGGGAGGGAGGAGGAGGAGGAAGAAGAAGAAGCAAGGAGAAGGAGCAGAAGAAATAACAGCTGTATACAATAGTAATATGCATTTAAATTTCCAGAACTTGTGTTTAACTCTACCATGTCGAGATTAGGTAGTATTCATTAAAATATTACATTTTATTTGGGTATGTAAACATTTGTATGCCACTACAGAATATTTATCTTCATTATACATTGCAACATTAAAAATATTAATAGAGAGTTAATGAAGCAACTGTGTTCATTTCTCTTGCCTCTTTTTTTTGTGATTGTTGGTCTTCCAAAGATTGCATTACTGAAGCTTGCTAAAATTCATTCATTTAGGGGAACAAAAGTAAACATTGAAAAAGATCTATTGAATCTCCAATGAGCTTAATATACCTATTTTAAGCTAAAATAAAATCTCCCTAGAATGAAGGGTGAAAAATTCCACCCTTCTTTCCACAGTGTCATTTCTTGGCTACTCCTATTGAACAAATGTGGTCCTAGTGACAGAAAAGTATTGTGGTCTAACCTGAGATCAAATATTCAAGTTCAACACTCAGTTTTTCCATGAGTGACCTTAGAATATTTGTGCAGCAGAATCAAATGTAATGAGAAAAAACCTTTGTAGCATTGGAGTTCAAGTTTATTCATATATATGAGCAATCAGGCTTCTCATTTAGCTTTAACAAATAATTCTGCAGGATCAAAAATCAGGAGCCATATCACAAAATATCAAGTCCTATCCTTGAATCCATAGTTTCCTATCCCTTTAAAAGTGTATGCAGGTATGTGTATGTCTCTGAGTATGCACATTTAAATTCAGTGATTTATATCAACAGATTATCATATTATAAACATTGTGTAGAGATATTGGTGTAGCAAATGGGGACCATATGTACTGAATAAACAATTTAATCTCTGGAGTTCCGTCTGACAAGTCCAAATTCTTTTTTTTTTTAAAAGAATCTGTTAATTAATTATCAATATGTAGCAGTACTTGCTAATATCTAGAAGTGAACAAAATAGTTTTTTATGTTTAAGATACAGGTTGCAAAGTATAGAAAACCCATTTTCTTTTCTGAGGTGTGCTGGATGGAATTGCTAATACTGTCGTATAGTTGAAATAAATTCATTGTATCCATTTTCCTCTTGATATGATTTCTTGGGTAATATATTTAGGTGTTTTTTCAATAGCTTATTCATCTCTTATCTTCATTAATTGCTATCATTACAGAAAAATTGTATTATGTTTTCTCTAATTTTCTAGATTCTAGATTCACTTAAATGGTAAACAGCACTGTATAATGTTCTAATTGATATCTGATACTGAAAATGGATAATTTTTTAATGTCCTGTTTCATTTATATTTCCTTGACTAATATCATTGACTATATATATAGTCTCACACACACACACACACACACACACACACACACATATATATATATCCTTGACTATATCATTGCATTGGAAAATCACGTGGTTATTTGTGAACCATAAAATCAGTTTAAACAGCTAATTTTATGTAGCTTCTGTAGTGCAACTTACTTTATTCTGTCTTCTTTTGTAGTCAGCTCTGTAAATCCACCAGCCTTTTTTTTTTTTTGCTTGCACAAACATTTTCTCAAGGTCAAGATTGTTAACTCTACAAGTAGTTTTTCCAACATATTTGTAGCAGAAACCCTGATGCATTGTAGCAGTGCAGTGCAAAACATCTTTCTGGTAGCATCTAGATTTTCTCCTTTGGCTCTTAGCTTTTTATCAGCATGAAATCTTTTAACAGTTAATACTTGTATGAATACTTTTAAGTTTTTAAAATTCATTTTTATTATTGCTATAATTTACAAAAAAGAAAGTGTTATATGTAGATTGAAGACAAAAAGAAAGAACCAACTCACTCTCAAAAACAGTTCTGAGTTACAGAATATTTTGAAGCATAGAAGTTTAAATCCTTCCAAATGTTTAAAATAAAAATAAATAAGCAATAGCAAACTAAAATTGAAGCATATATCTTTTGGGGTATCTAGTTTTGGAGTACAATTTAATTAAATAATTTTAGTTATATTTAAAAATGGAAATTAATTATGAAACATTAAATTGTAGTATTTCTGCATTTCCATCTTTGTCGGAATATTTTTAATGCAATTGTGTGCCTTATGAAGAATTATAATAAGCATTTTAAATGCCTGGCAATGCTCCTACAAATCATAATGGAGTAGATTTTGTATATGGATCTTTTTCTGTCAGACAAACCATCTTACATTACCTGTTGCCTTTAGTGAAATCTACTTTCTCTAGGGAAAAGCTCATTTTGCCGAAGAAGCCATATCCTTTGATCACATATAGACAGAGGTAGTATTCAGCAGGTTCTGACCAGTTCTGGAGAACTAGTGGCGGAAATTTTGAGTAGTTTGGAGAACCTGTAAATACCACCTCTGACGGTCTCCACCCCATCTATTCTCTGCCTCCCGAGTCCCAGCTGATCGGAAGGAAATGGGGATTTTATAGTATCCTTCCCCTGGAGTGGGGTGGGAATGGAGATTTAGAGTATCCTTCCCCTGCCATGCCCACCAAGCCACATCCACCAAGCCATGCCATGCCCACCAAGCCACGCCCACAGAACAGGTAATAAAAAAATTTGAATCCTACCACTATAAACATTTGTAATATAATATCTATTTGTTTGCCATCACAGAAAACCTTTAATTTTCTCCTTTCCACACCTCTATATTAGAGGAAAGTACAATCCAGGGCTTATTTTGTCTTTCTATTTCTGCTTATGATTTTTGCCTGTGGAAAGCTGTTTGCAAAACTGCATACTGTATGATGCAATTAAGACAAGCAACATTAACCTTAAATACTTCGCTGGTTCACCAGAGGCCAATTTAGCATAGCTCAGTGTAGGTGGTTCTTAAAGATACTGTAAATAAAATAAAAATTAAACTTTACTAGTTACTAGGTGCCTTTCAAGACCTTTTTCTCCATGAAGACTGCTCACCCAATAATAGGGTGTGTGTATTATGAGTCTCCTATTCACTTCTAGGTGACACAAATGGGAGCATAGAAGTGATTACCCTCTATTATGGCTTTGTTTGGTTGGAACCATTTGCTTACTGAGGTGAGGTTGGCACTTTCTCTGAGGATGTTCAGAAAAGATGTGAAATTAATGATTGTTTTTTTTTTCCACAGAGATTTTGGAGATTGAATAAGAGATACATTGATTTATGATGTTTTCCCCAGTAACTGACAGCAGGTGCTTAGAGTCATCTGATTGAGGTAACATATAATTCTAAGTAATAGATGAATAAAGATTTTGGATGTGAAATATGAAATAAGAAAAATGGAAGCTCTGAATTTTTATAGTGAATTATATATGAAAAGGAAGATTTCCAATCCCTGTGTTTATGTGTGTGTGATATTTATTTTATGCAACTATAATCTGTTTCTAATATAAGATGTATATTGTGTGTGATATTTATTTTATGTAAATATAATCTATCTTTCGTATAAGATGTGTGTGGAGCATTGACACACGATACTCAAGTCTATATGCCTTTTGGGGATTACTGAGTTTAGAATTACAGTGTCCAATTTGGAATTGGTTTGTTCCTGATATTTTTTTAAAAAAATAGCAATTCCCAGATCCCAGTGTTAGTTTTGTCCAGTTTTAATACAGCCCATTGTCTGATGAGTTAGTATTCACCTTGGCTTTATTCTGCCATCAAGTTGTTCCTTTACATGATGAGTTTATACTGACACCTCTTCACATACATAGAGTGCATTATTTATATCATAATCTTAGCTGATGATAAAACCAATTGAGCATAGATGGACAGAAGACCTCCAGGAAATATTAAGAATATATATAAAAAGCAAGCAATAGCAAATATCTCTGTATTCCTGTCAAGGAAACTATTTGAATTACTTCATGCTGTTACCAGGATTTATGCTCAAGTTGCCTGAAATTTACCTTAAAGTGTCACTCAGTCAGTGTTGGAGAAATGTAAAGTCTGAGATAATATAAATCATTGATAAGGACATGGTCATAGTAAAAATGCTACATTTTTAACAGCCCAGAAGATAGTTATTTAGGATAATTTAGAGTCTATTTTTCTTCTTTAATTTTTGTCTTTATGGATTAATTATCTTTGCTATGCTGTTCCTCGTCCATGTCTGTCTCTTAATTTTATTTGTAGAGCAGCTTCTCTAAGGCCATCCAACTACTGTATATTCTATCCACCTGGTTGTTTTGTCTTTCCTGTAAAAGTAAGGAAAGAACACAGCCTTTAATCCAGGTATATTCAAATTGATGGGAGTATATGCAGAATGTGATTGTGATGAAAGACAATACACTAAGACAACAAGAAGAGATAGATTATTGACCCAAACAATATTGCTAGCGTTGCAGTGGTCAAAAGTAAAGACGTTTCTGAATAATAAAATCTTGAAGCTTGATAAATTTTTTGTTCAATAAAAAGCTAACTGGGAGCAAAACGTGTCCTTCAGGTGTAAATATTGAAACTCAGCTTTGATTTCAGCAATGAAATTCAATCACAGTTGACAAAATATAGAAAATGAATGCCTGAAGGTCTAATGACTAAGTCATAATCTAGTAATTTTGTTTGGTTTAATTAGAATTCTATTTAATTGGGCTTTCTTCCAAGTAAATTGTACAGAATTTCTACCTTGGCTTATATGTACATACAGTATGTCCTGTTATTTCATGAATATGGCTTGCTTATGGACCAACTGTGCAACTCAATTTAATTTGTATGTGAAGACTGTATTTATCCCTGGTAGTTGCAATAATATCATTATATCTTTATTAAAAAAAAGTTAACACAAAAAGGGAAAATTAATTAGAATGTTTACAAAAACTAGAGAAGCATTATTAATTGTGCTAGGAGGGTATTTGGCAGAATTCTACTTGAAAATTTATAGAAAGTAAAATGAACAATATCTGGAAAATGCAGCTTGGCTTTATGGTGAGTGGGGCATGTGTAGATCAAAACTACTTTTCAGCAAAAATATTGTACAGAATAAGGAAAATGACTTTGACAGAAACAAAAAAATACTTTATTTCGCCAAGTATGATTAGACACACAAGTTATTTGTCTCTTGTGCAGAAGCTCTCAATGCAAGAGCCATTACATAGGCAAAAGGGCTATGCAAGAAATGTATGTCAAAGCAAAAATGACCACATATAGCATTTCTTCCAATTTTGTCATGTGGAATTAAGGATCGGGTATGTCAACAGAAGCTTATGAAAGTTTATAAAAATAAACTGAATTCAGTGAGGATGATTACTGAAAAATTAAGTATGTATGATAAAATAAGAGATAAGGCAAAGAATGAATGATTGCAGGATGAATATGGATTGAATAGAAGATTGATCAGTATGAAAGAAATACATTGAAGTTTGGCCATGACTGCATCAAGAAACAAATGTATGAAGGAAATTTGGTTTGAAATGAAAAGGAAGACTGAGGAAGGCATGGTTGGATGGGATTGAGATCCTCAAGAAAAGCAGAAAAGTTAAAGATCAAAGTTAGCATATGAATTAGTATTGAAATAAATTAGGATATAGTAGAAACAAGGATGCTTTGCAAAAATAAGGCAATATGAAGAATAGTGAATGGTGGTGGTGTAAATTAGATTTAGATTAGATTTCCTTTTCTTCCGGTTTTAATTTCTTTTGCTACTAGCAAAAATTCTTGAGAGTTGCATAACATTGCTTGTCCCAGAAGAAAAGGATGACAGGTTTCTATTTGTGTTTAATTCAGTTTTCTTTTCTTACAAAATGAATATGTGGCTATAGAAATATGCTAAATAAATCCTTTCAAGTGTGCCAAAAATTGTATAAGTAGAAATTGTAATATCAATGGGGAATTATAAGACTTCGATTCCAAATTGAGAGAATCTGGAGAAGGACTTATACTGATTGCCAATTATATTGGTTTACAATTTTAATTACCAATATAATGGTAAATTGGGTTAGTTATGATCAGTGCAAAACATGCTTGTATTTATTTAAATTTTCTATTTTAGTGAGTCAACGTTATGACCTCTATAAATAAAGCAACTGAATCTAGGACTCTTATTTTACCTGATGCAGAAATTATTAGGAAGACTGATCTCATGTACAATGATTTAATATATAATTCGCCAGTAATAGGCAAGGAAGAGGATAATTTTTCCCCCCTGGGGTTTGATTCTGGTTCTGAATCTAGGATTGCTTGATCTGGATGGCTCTTTTAAATCTGCTCTTATTTTTTAAATGTGGAAAAGATAAGTTCTCTTTACATGACCAAATGAAAAGATATTTTAAATAATATAATTTCTGAACAACTTGTTTGATCATTTTGAAAAATAAACCATTAACTTGAAATCTAGATGTTAATGACTTACATACCTAAAGCCTTCATAATTGCATTGGCTTGAATGGGTTTCGTGCATTTTATAATTCCTACTGTATTTCTTTAGACATTTTCCAAGGTGAATTATATGAGGCCTCCCACAATCAACCATCTGGCATAGTTAAAAACAAGAAAGATCAAGCTTGTTTTTATACTTAATTGTCTTTTCTTCTGGACCTCTATGGGTATTTACAACTGGATATTGGAGAAACATAAACTATACTTATTTAGTGAGAACTTTTCTGACTTGAGAGATCATTCTAATAAAATGACAAATAGAAATTATAGCTTTGTTTTTAACCTGAAAAGAAGAGGAGGGACTATGCTACAGTCTTCAATTAGAAGTGTGTGCAAATTTAATAACCCCATTTTTGTCTAAGGCCATACTAAATATCATCGAGTCTGTCATGATCCTTCACTTAACCAGCTCAAACCCTATTGAGAACTCTGGTTACTGATCTGTTCTCATGGAACAGATTTATATTTGCAGAATGTTTGTTTCATTAAATCTGTTCCCACATTTTTACATCTTACTTGGGTTGTACTACCTAAAGAATGTTCACTCTGGCATATTCACTTGAATCTAGGATTGCTTGTTTCTTTCTGGATAGTTCTTATAAAGCTGCTATTATTTTTTTAAACATCTAAAACATGCATTCTCTTTGGAGAACCATAGATTCTCCATTATTTATCTTGCTCATTCGCTATTTAAAAACACAGCTGCCTTAGTAATAGGAATGTTATATGTGTAATTTCCAAGAAAAAGAATTCCTAGATTACAAATAGTTTGATGCCAAGTAACACAATACAAAAGAGCCTTTTGGTGAAAGTCAACTTTTAGTTTGGTTTCCAAGAATTTATGAATTTTAGACACAACAAGCTGTTGTCCTGTTGCTGTCATTAACTTGTGGGTTGTGCCAATTATGATAAAATAGTTATGCTAATCTTAATGAACAGTCATAGCAAAATCCACATGGATTCACAATGACCATAAGTTATCCAGCATCTTCTATTATTTGTCTTCTGTGATGTGTCTCCTATTGGGATTGTCAAAAATAGTGAGAATATTTATAGAATAACAAAATCATGGAATTGGAAAGAACATTTAGTCCAGGGTTACAAGTATCAATAATTAAAACATTCCAGACAGAATGTTGGTAATTGGTTCCATTGTCAACTATTCTTATTGAAGAAATGGCTAACATTCAGTCAACATTTGCCTTCATGTAACTTAAGACCATTATTCTGTGCCCTGTACTTTGGAACAAGAGAGAACAGAATTTGAACTTATTTTGTATGACATCTGCTCAGGTATTTGAAGAGTGTTCTCATCTAATACCATATCCCACTTTTCTTGGGTATTTACTGACTACAGGTAGAAGTAACCCATGTAGTTTCTTAATTCCAAAGGTGCATGTTTGAGAGGTCTCCCCAAAAGAGAGATAAGAAGAGGGGGAGCTAGAGTACACTGTTTTTCAAGCCCCCCTTCCCCCAAAAAAACCCTGAATGGAGCACCTTGCCTGTGGAGAACCAGATGAATTCTTACATTCTCCATTGTGGGTGGAGACAGCAGCCAGGAATGGGTGTTCTCACCTGTTCAGTTTGAAGGACTGAGTCTGTAGCAAAATTTAGGTCCACCCTTGTTGCTAGGAATATCCAGCTTTTTTCTCAGTCCTTCAGACTGGACAGACGTCTCGGGCTGGGTCTCTTACCCACCTTCTTTTTACCTTTCCTGACTGCTGTCTTTGACATTTGGACTTTGATTATTGTTGTTCTCATCGAACTGTGAGTTACTGGGAATCTTGTCCACATTGGACTTGGTTCCTTTCCCTACAGGCTTGCCTGTCTGTGAGGGGATATCCCCCCTCCCCCATTTCAACCGTTGAACTAGCAGGTGTCTCTGAACTTGAAGGCTTTTCTCCTGGGGGTTTGGGATGAATGTAGCAAGCCGGAGAACTTGGTGAGTAGCTTCACGCTCTGTTGAGGGCTGTGTGGACGGCCATTGATTATTTCGTCTTGCCGGAGGCCGTCAGACGCGAAGACCAGCTGTTGGTGCTTAAGCTCCCATCGCTCCCGCCTGCTTAAAACATCAAAGGAGCCAGCCCTCCACGGCGAGCATTCCCAGCTTGGCGGCAACAATCCCAGAGGCAGCAGCGTGATTGTTAATGACTGCTGTTGAGCTTCAGGAGCTTCGCGCTCCATTCTCTGGCTGTTTGGATTGGGTTTGGCCGTCAGGAGCTTCACGCTGCATTGCCTGGCTATTGGGAGCCGTTTTGGGCGTCAGGAGCTTCACGCTCCATTGCCTGGCTGTTGGGAGCCGTTTGGCCGTTCAGGAGCTTCGCGCTCCACTGCCTGCCCACTAGGTGCCATTTTGTAGCCATCAGGAGCTTCGTGCTCCATTGTCTGATAACAGCCGTCATTTGAACTTCGTGCTCAATTTTCTAATAGCACATTTGTGCCTAGCAACTGTCCTCTATGCTTACCCAAGGGGGCCCTTGTTTCTGCTGTTTATCTAAGGCTGGGGATTTCCCAGCTAATTGAACAGTTTTTTCACCGATAGCTTTCTCCAGGGAGTAGTGCCCTGAGTGTCTTCTTTGAATTTAAGGCAGCCATTTGCAATTCTTCTACTGGCTGGCAGCCATTTTGGGGACCAGTTTGCCATAGGCTTTGACCTGCCTTGCTCCTAACAGGCACAGCGCCTTTTATTTTTACAATAAGGATGCCTAAGGCACTTTCTAAATCAAAACATGGCCAGAAGGCCGGGTCTGCTGGGCAGGCTGATAGGGTGCCCTTGAGCATGGACTCAGGAACGACTCAAGCCCCTGATAATATGGACATGTCAGACAGTCTCGCTCTCATCATACCCCTCGCAGCCACAGCTCAGCTGCTACCAGGGACGAGAGGCGCAGGGACCAGGCCTTGCAGAAAATCTGCAATAAGGCCAGCAAGCGTAAGACCCTTCCCTTGCAAGAGCTTCCCCAGGTTCTTCCCTCTGTGGTGACACCTGACCAGGTTTCCCTCCGGGACTGTCCCATTTCTGTGTCCACTGCAGGTTTGTGGGTCCCTTCTATGGCCTCAGCTCCTCCTCCTCCTCTAGTGGGGTCTACAGAGGCCGCTCCAAGCCAAGTTCCAGGGGTGACTGAATCCTCTCTCACAAACAATAGAGACTATGTGCTCCCTGATATTCTGCAACAGATTTTTTCCAGGGCTCTACAGATATCACTGGAAGCTGGTCATCTATGTGCCGGCGGAGTTCCTTCTGTGAGATCCGTGCCTTCTGCTTCTCCTGGGAGGGACATTCAGGATGATCTAATATCCTGTCCAGAATCAGAGTTGTCAGCTCTTTTGCACATGACCAATCCAGCGACTCTTGATGAGGTTGACCACCCGGAACTGGACTTGTCTGATGACAAGGGCCTTGAGCCGGAACAACTGGCCTTTACCGTTTTTTTCCCTCTGGCAGTTTTTAAATCCTTACTCTTTAAAGCGTCTCAAGCGGCGCAACTGGAGAGGTCCTTCCAATTCCCCAAAGGTCGTTTAACCCCCTTTTCTCTGAGCCAACTAAATCTGTCAATTCTATTCCAGCTCCTCCACTTTTCCTGGATGTTATTCAACGCCAGTGGTCGTCGCCTGGCTCTGCTCCAGCTCCTTCTTCCCTGGACAAACATTTTTTTAACATGGCTCCCAACATGGCTAATCTGCTCCAACTACCCATGGTTGAAGCCCCTGTTGCAGCCTTACTGCCTCACACTGCCATCCTGGGCAAACCTGACGAAGGTTTTCGTCCTGAGGAACGCCGTTCTGACCAAACTCTCCAATGTGCTCACTTGGGAGCAGCTTGGGCGATTAAATCTGCCATCACGGCCTCCTTCTTCAACAGGGCGACACGGCTCTGGTTGTGTCAACTCCAAAACAAATTGCCTCCTGAGGACTCCAGGCTGCAGCAAGATCTAAATAAAATCATTGCAGCAGTCCAGTTTTCAGCAGACGCCACCCTCAACTCTGCCCGCTTCACTTCGAAGTGTATGGTTTCAACGGTGGTGGCGAGCCAGCTTGTTTGGCTTCAACATTGGCAGGTGGATGCCCATCACAAGTGGCATCTTGCGTCTTTCCCCTTTACGAGGGGCAAATTGTTTGGCTGTTCCTTGGAACCTTTCCTCGTAGAGTCAAAAGATAAACGCAAAATATTGCCTTCTTCGCAACGCAAGACTGACACTTGATTCTCTCCCTTTTTTGCAGGCCTCCTGTGAGGGATCTGATTGGGGTGCTGGACCTTCCCGTTCTCAAGGGTCCTTCGTACCTAGACAGCGGGGGACCCAAGACAGGTCATACAGAGGTAGAACGCTCCCTGGCAAGTGGCCCTTTCAAGGGGGAGGAAGCCGTCCTTTCCGCCGCCAACGATAGCTGCATGTGTGACGATCCCATCGGCAGCAGGTTAGCTCTATTTGCTGACCGATGGGACATTCTCATGTCAGACTCTTGGGTCAGGGATACGGTAAGATCTGGTCTATCCCTTGAATTTCTCTCCACCCCTTTGAGTTTCTTTATTCTCTAAAGACGGGCACAAAACGGCCCTCATGGATTTGGCCGTGAAACACTACTGGACATTCGAGCCATCCAACAGGTGCCAGAGGATCAGATGGGCCAAGGGTTCTATTCCTTGCTCTTTCTGTCCCCAAGTCCTCGGGTGGGTGGAGACCGATTCTGGACCTTAAAAGACTGAACCGCTATGTTGGTTATAAACGGTTCAAAATGCAGTCTCTTCAATCTATTTTGGCTGGCATCAGGAAGGGTGACTTCCTCACTTCTATTGACCTCACTGAGGCTTATTTACATATCCCCATTTTTTCCCCACATCGCAAATATCTGCGGTTTTATTATGACAGTACACATTATCAGTACCGTGCCTTACCATTTGGACTGTCTTCTGCTCCCTGTGCTTTACTAAGGTACTAGCCGCTTTGGCGGCTCATCTTCAGGCCATCCCTGTCCGTGTCCATTGTTACTTGGATGATATTTTAATTCAGTCCTTTTCCAAACATCTTTCCTTAGAGGATCTCCAAGTAACTATGTATTGTCTCCAAGAGCATGGCTTCTCTATTAATATAGCGAAAAGTCAAATTGTCCCGTCAACACATATTCTACATCTGGGGGCAGTGATAGATTCCCTAGAGGGTAAAGTCTATCTTTCTCAGGAGCGACAGGTCAGCCTTAAAGAACTTGTAGGTAAAGTTCAGAAATAGTGTAAGGTTCCCCTGGCTTTGCTGTCTACCTTATTGGGTAAGATGGTTTCAGCTAATCACATTACCCCATGGGCTCACCTTCATGCGAGAAACCTTCAATGGTTTCTCTTGCCCTTTCAGAAGGCGGGCAAAGGCAATTCTCAAGCCAGGGTCTGGGTTCCCCACAGCGTCAGAAGGTCCCTAACCTGGTGGAGGTCTCCAGCCATTTCCAAAGGGCGGCTCTTCCACGAGCCTCGCTGTCTGGTATTGACAACGGATGCCAGCCTTTCTGGTTGGGAGGCACATCTTCAGACGCAGATTGCTCAGGGATTATGGTCAGCCCGTGAGCAACGCCGGAACATCAATTGGCTGGAGCTGCGTGCAGTCTATTTGGCCCTCAGACACTTCTGCCGACTGGTCACGTGTTGGTCCTTACCAACAATGTGGCCATGAAGGCCCACATAAACCAACAGGGGGGCACCAGATCCACGGGTCTGATGTTGGAGGCTTCCAAACTGGGTCTATGGGCGGAGCGTCACCTATGTTCCTTGGCACCGGAGCACATCTCAGGGACGTCCAACGTGCAAGTGGACTGGCTCAGCCGCCAGACTATCGACCACGCGGAGTAGCGCCTGCATCCTTCCATCTTCCAGGACCTGTTGAACCTCTTTGGCCTTCCAGAGGTGGATCTCTTTGCTACCCCGGAGAATGCCCAGCTCCCCCGCTTCTATGCTTGGTTTCCAGCTTCCTGGGCGGAGGGAGTGGATACTCTTCGCAGTCATTGGCCAAAGGGGCTTCTTTACGCCTTTCCCTCACTGCCACTCATTCCAAGAGTGGTACAGAAGATACTGGAGAAGCGGGCGGAGGTCATTCTTCTAGCGCCACATTGGCCCCAGCAGTCTTGGTTCGCTGACTTCAAATCATTGTTGGTGCCCCCCCCCCCCCCCGGGAGGATCCCTCAGGGTGTGGCCTCGCTCAGGGACAACTTCCCCTCCAGGGTTATCCAGACCATCCAAGTGTCTCGGAGACAGTCCATGGACCGCATTTATTCGGCCACTTGGTGGGCCTTTTGTGATTGGTGTGACTGTATGGGGGTTTCTATGCTTCAGGCCTCAATTTTTCACATCCTGATTTTCCTCCAGGACAGACTCGAGAGGGGAGCTTCGCCCAATACGCTTCGGAGGCAGGTGGCGGCTATCTCTACAGTCCTCACTTGTGGGTCCCTTACTTCCTTGTCCCAACACCCTCTTATACATAGGTTTCTGGGGGGGGGGGACTAACTTATGTCCCCCGTGGTACACAGATATTCCACCTGGGATCTGTCCATTGTTTTGAACTCCCTTACAGGAGCCCTGTACGAACCCTTAAGGACTGCCAGCCTCTGTCTGCTGACATGCAAAGTCGCCTTTTTGGTGGCAATTACCTCCGCCAGGTGGATTTCAGAGATTGCCGCCATTTCTATACGAAGTGACCTTTGCATTTTTCACTCTGACTGTGTGGTCCTTTGTATGGACCCCTCCTTCATCCCGAAGGTCAGTACGACTTTCCATCGCATGCAGGAACTAGTCCTCCCAAATTTTTGCCCCCATCCAGCTTACCCTTTAGAACGACACTGGTATACGTTGGATGTTCGGAGGGCCCTTCGTATTTATCTCAAAAGGACTTCTGACTTCCGTAGGACTAAGTCCTTGTTTGTTTCCTTTATTCCAGTGTCTTTAGGTTCCAAGGTCTCCTCCTCCACCATTGGCAGATGGATTCGGCAGACAATCTCCAAGGTGTACGAACTGCATTCCTTTCCTCAGCCATCACGTCTGACGGTGCATTCCAGTGCGGCTACTTCTGCGGCCTGGGCCATGCAGGTGTCCTTGAACGACATCTGCAGGGCGGCGACATGGACGTCTTCTTCATCCTTTGTTAGGCACTATAAACTAGACCAGTTTGCCTCGGCGGAGGTGGCATTTGGCCACAGGGTTCTACAACAGGTTCACTCTGCTACAGAGACTTAGGACCAGACCAGACTGGGGCCCGCCCGTAGTTGGGACACTAAGCTTTGGTATGTCCCATTCCTGGCTGCTGTCTCCACCCACAATGGAGAAGGGGTGTTGGTCTTACCTGATACGCACCTTCTCGTTGGGTGGAGACAGCAGCCAGCCCCACCCTTTGCATGTCTGGTCTTCTTGTTAACCTTTCTTTCTTTCTCCTGAGATGTCGAGTCTGTTAATCATCTTCGTCAAAAGCTGGATATTCCTAGCAACAAGGGCGGAGCTTAATTTTGGTACAGACTCAGTCCTTCAAGGTGAACAGGTGAGAACACTGTTTCCTGGCTGCTGGCTCCACCCAATGAGAAGGTGTGTATCAGGTAAGACCAATGCCCCTTTTCAAGAAGGGAGCAGTTGCCAGAACACTTCTGTTAAAAAGCTTTTCACTGTTGTTGAAGAATGGTGTGGCCTCTGTAACACCTACGTTTGAGAACTGTTTTATTATATTTGAATTTATATCATTTTTATTTATGTAGTTTTGTATATATTACTATCAGTCATACAGAATTTTAAAAATAAATCATATTTAAATTCAGACATAAATAGGCAGGATCCTCGTGAGCATTCTTCATATCTAGCTGAATAAACATCTTTGGAATAACATTCCATTAGTTAATATTTTAAACCTCAATCCAGGATATGAAAGAAAGAGAGATCAATATATAGTTGGCTCTTAAAGCTCTATAAATGAGGAAAGAAAAATATGGTAGATTTAAATTGCTGAATTAATCAACTTACTTGTTATGATAAAAGCTGGCTATTAGAGTCTCTGTACAAAATTAAATTTAATAGTATATTTTGGAACATAAACGGAGGATAGAATGGATAAGATGGGTGGATAGGGATAAGCTGCAGAAGAGGGATGGACAGGGACAAACTGCAGTTCTGTTATTGAAAAAAAATACAATTTATTTCGCATATAGGTCAGCCTGCAAATATTTGTCAATATCGTTATAATTGATTTGTATTTAATATTAAATAGTATTTAATAGTCAAACTTTAATTTATTTTCACCAAGAAAATCTAATGAATTGAAAGAACCGCACTGATTAAGCATCCCTGAATCTTTTGTTGTTAGATGTTTGCATTTTGTCTGTTCAACATAATATATTTCCTTTTGCTATGTGGTAGGCATAAAAGGGGGGGGGGCATGGTGGCCTAGTGGTTAAGGTGCTGGATTTATCAACTGGAAGTTTGGCAGTTCGAGACCCAAATACCATGAACTCCTGTTCTTGCTCCAACCTATCAGTTTGAAAGCATGCAAATGCAAGTAGATAAATAGGTATGACTTTGGTGGGAAGCGAACAGTGTTCCATGCCTCAGCATGTAGTCAAGCCGGCCACAAGAGCACAGAAGTGTCTTTGGACAATGCTAGCTCCCTCAGCTAGGAAGGGAGATGAGCATCACCCCTAGAGTCAGTCATGATGACGTGGAAAACCTTTCATGAATTGGTGTAATAAATTTTTAGAATGTTCTGTCTCATATAACAAACTAAATTCCACACGGTGTTTGTTAAATATTATTTGAAAAATAATAATAATAACAATGCCAAAACATTTTCAAAGACATTTCTTAACCAAATTGTATTGTTTTGAAAAATATTTAGGAGACAAATCAGATAGGTAAGATTCCATTGAGCATCCCAAATTGCATCAGTGATTTTAATTTGTAATTAGCAAGTACAGAGGCCTCAATCTATATAAGAATCTCCATTCTGGCCTTTTGAAAATGCTAGTCTGTTTATACTTGCCTTATGTATTGTTGTTCCAGGCAACCTATTAGTAACTGAGCAGATAATGAAAAACCAGGCCAGTTGAGTATATGCAGAAGGGTTAGAAATGGGCAACCTGCCAAAACTCTGGTATAGCTCTAGAAATTACTGGACAATGTTGTGTGCATTCTTAGAATCTGTAAGTTTGGAAGAAAATACACAGAAGATTTCTCTAAAGAATTGGAGGTGAAGATAAACAATCTGGCTGTTTAAAAATGTACATAATTTATCAGTCTATCTTTAAACTGCACCCTTTTATATTGGGTCTCTGAGAAAAATGGACAAGAACTTCTAAAACATTATGTCAGTGTCCTTACTTTCACTCTGTTTCATATGGAGCTGAAAAACATGATTAGGCTGGCACATTGTATACGTGCTAACCTGTCAGTAAGAGTTACAAGATTAAATTTATGAATACAGCATAGAGTTTTGAACATCTGTGGTTTATTTGAATTTAATTTCTCCTGATTAGAACTGTTTAAAAACAAATGAAAAATTTAAGTCACTCACTCATTCATTCATTCACTTCCTATGTTTTCTCTGGGTTTTTTTTAAAATAACTATACTTGGATTTTGTATGCATGCTGTTTTCTAAATAGTGGTGTTTGACTAGGATGACAGTGTAATCCTTTTAACTCTTGTGATAACATTATCCACTGACATGTACATACACATGATAGTGGTATTTTCTAATATGCAACATCTGCAAGAAAATAAGCAAGCTCAGAGAGCACCAAGGGCCCCTCATTTCAACCCTACAAATCTCAGTATCTTGATATTACAAATATTAGGGATAATGTCAGGAAAATATATATGCATCTTTAACATGTGATGTTTGATTCAAGTTACATCAAAATTCTTTTGGAGATTGTCACATAAATAGAATTATTACAGTTCAAAATGTGGCAATGTCCAAAACAAAGTTAATTGCAACCATACCTTACTAAACTTTCTCTTATTTAGTATTCATGATTTAGGAGCTAAATAAACCATATCAATCCAAAATATAAAACTTTGAGAAAGTAAAACAAAATCCATATCAGAGAGTTCTAACAAATCACATCACAAACTTTCTCAGTATTCAGATAAATTATAACTGTCAGGTGCTATCTATTTTAACTTAGTCCAAAAACATAATTAAAAATGCAATCTTGTCAGAAATTTAACAGTCTTTATAAATCAGTCTGAGCTAACTGAACAAAACTGGAAGAACAAGGTGAAATCTGCAGGTCAAAATAAGTTTAAAATCTCAGCATCAAAATTTGTTAAGGAAATAATCTATAAATAGACCACATACCATTTGTATCGTGTTATATAGTATATAATTACCTAATGCAATAATAAAAATTCTGTTCTGGAAGCATAAAACTTGTTAAGTTAATACTTCACAAAGATCTAAATTGATCACAAGATCAATGAGTCTCATAAACAATCTTTACTGTCTCTGTTGAGCACTTAACATTGGTTTTTTTTAAATGGAATATATGTGGATATTTATCTTCAAAGACACTGTTTTAGTAGTGCAAGGTAGAGGGACTAAGTTACAGAGGCAATGAGAGCACTGTTGGGAGTTGTGCAAGAACAGGTTAGGGATAGATTATCTTGGAGAAAATCTATATAATTGCTAAAAAGTGAAAATGACTTAATGGCACATAATTAATCAGTCACTTCCAAATTCAGGGAGTGTATGATATATCTATCACTTCAATGCAGTAGAAAAGAGATCTGCCATTAACTGTTTCATTTGCTCATTAAAATCTTTACATTTTTTGTAAAAACGCATTTAAGAACCATTTAAGAGAAGTTTTATAATCCCATTTTCTACAGAACAGTGAAAAGGACTGTCAATTCTAGAAGTATCAACAAAATAAGTGCAGAATCTCTCTAAAAAGAAAAAAGGGTGATGAGATCTGAGACTTACTGTTGTGAGAGATAGAAGAAGCTGTTTTCATCATGCATGAAGGAGAAAATGAGGCTTATTAAACTGATCCATTTCTGCTTGCCTATCTGGAAATGGTAGAAAAGGTCAAAGATTAAAAAGAATAATAAGTGATTATAATATCTTATGTAAAGAAAAGGAGCTGTAAGCTTAAGTAAGGGTTTCATCTTTTCCATTTATGATCAAGTGACAAGAAAGGAAAGCAAGATTCTAGAAGTAAAGAACTATCTGAGAGTGGCTGTCAAAAAAGATCTGGATTCTTAGATCACATGGCCTGAATCTCTAGTATAAGGAATCTTTAGGAAAAGATGGGCAGGGAAAAAAATGAGATTCAATATGTCCTGAAGAATCTTAACAGTCTTAATAAACCAATTATAAATGTGCCCAGACTTTTCACAATCTTCCAGTCGAAAAGTTCTGTTCTCAGACATAACCTGTCTGGTATTTATAGTGTTCACAGTTTAATGCTTTCATATCCTGTTTCATTCCAAGGATAATGGCTATCATCTTTCTAGTAAATTTGTAATGGAGGAAGATGGTGGCATATTATTCTTATGTGCATCCAGACAAATAAAGCTGTCTCCAATTCAAAAAACAGAAAAGCAATATCCTGTATAAAACAATTATTTATTTTCTTAGTTACTTACTTAGTTTATATGAACCATGAATTGATTCTGAGTGGTTACCATTCCTACCATTTATAAACAGAGATAAAATGACAAAAATAACTAATAATAGTACAAATAATAAAATATTACTATGCTAAGGGATCATAACTGTATAAAATATATTCTTTAAACAAGGAGAAACCCTCTCATATTTTTTTCTTTTCAAAGGTCTATTGAAATAGGTTATAATTACTTTCCTAATATGTTAAATTAACTAGAGGAATTCTTTTCCAAAAGGGCCCCCACATTTGTTTTAATGGTTATACTTGTCTGACAGAATGGAATTTATAACATTTTCATCAGATAACTGCTAATAACATTGCCAATTTTTCTTTTTTTGTGCTTCATTCCTTTTCTTTGAACGGGAAATCCATATTCAGATTCATTTCTTAAAATATTTTTGTAACCCAATTTCCAAAATAGTTTCTTATACAGACAGAATGTGATTCTGAACTTATGAATTTCCTTTAAGTTATTAGTGAGTTGTCTAAATCAGTACAGGTAGTTCTTACTTAACTATTGGCTTGTGTAGTGACCATTGCAAGTTACGATGTTGGTAATCAATTTCATAGGGCAAGGGTCAAGTAAACAAGTACAGGTAGTTCTTGACTTACAGCCATTCATTTAGCAACCATTCAAAGTTAACAACAGCGTTGAAAAAAGTGACTTACAACCAGTCTTCACACTTACAACCATTGCAGTATCCCCATAGTAACATGATCAAAATTTGGGCATGTATTAACCAATATGTATTTACAACAGTTGCAGTGTCCTTGGGTCATGTGATCACCATTTGTGACCTTCCCAGCTGCCTTCCGACAAGCAGTCAGTGGAGAAAAGCCAGATTCACTTAATGGACATGTGATTCACTTAACAACTGTGGTGATTCGCTTAACAAATATGGCAAAAAAGGTCATAAAATCGGGTACAACTCACCAACAACCACCTTGTTTAACAATGGAAATTGTGGTCCCAATTGTATGTCAAGGACTACCTGTATATCATAATGTTTCCCGTCCATTCTTAAGATTTTTAAGCTGAAAAATTAAAATATCAGGACAAAGAGTTGCTGAGTTACCTACTTAAATAAGGGAATCAAATTGATTTGTCCCCAAAGAATATTATGACCAACCACAAGCATTCAAGACTTTGAACAATAAAGACTCTTGGCTCAACTTGGCTCTCAGTTGAAGTCCTAGCTTTCAAACTGAACTGAAGCACTAAAACAGGTTTCCAAAACAATTTTTTAAAATTTGTACATGGCCTGATATAGCATTCTCTTTGCAAGTATTTTAAAATACTTTAGGCGCTAATCTTTTTCCTGTTCAGCTTGTTTGTCTGTCTTCATTAAGAGATTATAAAACAACTGTGAGTTTTATATTGGATATTTTAGAATTATGTATTTTATGATTAACTGAAGGACAATAAATGTGCAAACTGATTTTAAATGAGCAAGCTCATACTGGGAACATTTTATACTTTCTGTTTTTATTTAAAATGCATTGATAAAAGAGATCTCAAATGTCAGCATACTAACATTATTGTGTTGATAGTTATTTGAGATTAGAAGAGTTTAACTTCCAAGAATGTATGCCAACTGTTTAAAACTGCAGAATTCAGTGCTTCAGGGATGTTGAGCTAATGCAAATTTTGCTGAACATCTGTCAAAACAAAAGCAATGCTCAAAAGTATGTATTTATGAGTTGTGTTTTCCTGATGTTACTGGCAAGGTAGCAACACTGTACTTGATACTCATTCAAAATTTTGAAATAGCTACAGGTAGCATTGAATTATTACTAAATGTGTGCAGAATTGTGATCAAGGGGGAAAAAAAAACAAACTTTTATATTCTGTGCCTGTCCTTCTTGGAGGCAGTTTGTCTCCTTACCTTACATGTGCATTTACAAATAACTCTGAATTTTGGCCCTGGTTCAGTCAAGCAGAAATTCATTTGAAAGTGCTGGCAGAATTGTAGTTTAAATATTAGATTAACATTTGTTTAGCATATAAAAAGTGATTGATACATTAACATGTTACTGCAAAGCAGGGGTGGATTCTAAATTTTTTTACTACCGGTTCTGTGGGTGTGACTTATTTTATGGGCGTGGCTTGTTGGTCATGTGACAATTCTTTAGGATTTAGCAGAGGTACTGTTCTATCAGGCTTTTAACTGCTTGCAGAGCTGTACCAGTCTACCCATTTATTTTTGCAGTCTACTCATGTATTTTTGCAGGCACTGGTCTACCCATTTATTTTTGCAGACACCGGTCTACTCATTTGTTTCTGGAGGTACCGGTCTACCACCAAACTGCCTTTTACCACTGATCAGCTGTAGGGTGGCCCTTTGAAGCCCAGCCGCAAGAGTTTAAACAGTTTTTCCTTATAGCCCATAAGCTGGGACTCAGGAGGCAGCAATAGATTGGGGGTGGGGCCAAATAAAAGGTAAGAATAACGCGGGGGGGCAGAACCAGTTCGGTGACGTCATATCGTCACTGCTACTGGCTCGGTGGAACTGGGCGGAACCGGGAGGAACCCACCATTGCTGCAAAGTTAATATACTGTAGGCTAGAATTAGGTTGTATATACGAATTTTTTAAAACATTATTTTGCAATGTGTTACTTCTTGTTTTCTCATTCATCAGAAGATAGTTTAATTTCATTGAAGTTTTGTTCTCAGTTTCTTATTCTCTGTGCCAGGGGTCACTGAATTCTGGACTGAATACATTTTATATAAAAGATAAAATTGTTTTCATAAACACTGTTTTCTTTCAAGATATTTATGAAACAGATATAATTCCTCCATTCTATTACTGTAGTAGAAGCGGTGGAGTTGATAGATGTGAGTCCAGAGATGTGTGTACAGTCTGGGGGCCTATTAGCCAGGAAGGCAAATAGTATCAGAGAAGACAGTGAATGTAAGCATTCTTTTCCCCTTATTTTGATAATCTGCCTCCCTGATTGGTTCTTTCAGTTATTTTGGAACAGTAGTTGCATATTGCCAGTTTGTAAAAAATTAATTGTGTGCACTGAAATTGTGCCACAGAGGACAAAACAAGGCACCATAATGTCTTTTTCTCTGATAGCAGAGATTGGTAGTAAAGAACTCATTTGTTTAGTAAGAAAGATGGTCTTGAACTTTCCTTTATCAGAAATAATGAAGTGGTCACTAGGATAACAATTACCAAACATAATGGAATCTACAAATAAAAAGGAAAAGAGGCATTACTAATTTTCCTATTCAGTATTGTAAAATAAATGATCTTAAATGGAACAAATTTGGATGTTAGACTAAGCTGCCCCAAAGGTGCTTTTTCCAAAGCACCTGGAAAATGCACCTTTGGGACATCAGTGACCTTGATGATTGATAATCTCCATAGATATTGGACTAAGATAGTGGTCACTGGGCTTCCTATTTTATTGAAGCTCACTTTTTCAACAAAACTAAATCATTTACACTATCTTTTGCTTTTTACGATCCTTTGACATTTATCCTCAATTTTCAGTTAAATGAAGGGGACAGCAATCATGATGTTTCTGCAAAACATCCTTCATCTCACTATAACTGGCTATATCTTTTTAATTGTTTATCATAGCATAGGAATAAGAATTGGAATCTTAATGTAACTGACGATAGAAAATTACCACTAA
Source organism: Ptyas mucosa (assembly GCA_012654045.1). Lineage (NCBI taxonomy): Eukaryota > Metazoa > Chordata > Lepidosauria > Squamata > Colubridae > Ptyas > Ptyas mucosa. The sequence continues at coordinate 4,746,773 of WNWU01000045.1, read as the reverse complement.
ATCATGTGGTTTGTTAGGTTATTTAGGCAAGTTACATTCTGCCGTTTGAACTACCGTGCTGAATTGTTATCAGGGTACTATGAAAGGCATTACAGTTATTCAAGATTCTGCATGCTAAAAGGTGTTATGGAAACTGATAGTGACTCCCAGTTGCTGCCCATGTTCTACAGATATATGCCGGGGGTTCAAGAGAAAACCTGATCCTCTTAGAGCTGTTTTGAAATGACAGCTGTTTGTAGATAGTTTTAGAACACACTTGCTATCTATATCTTTGAAATGAATTGCATTGGCATGCACGTTTTCCCCACCCTCTCTATCATGCCAGCCTGTGTAAGGAGAGAGGGAGGGACCAAGAGAAAGAGGCAGTTACCATTCATTGTTACTGCTTTAATGCAAGCATATAATTATGGAATTGCCTGCATGAAGACTACCATAAAATCTTATCTACCTGAGGCCAAGGAAATTTGCGGTAGGCACCTTTTATGGATTGTGTGTGTGTGTGTGTGTCTGTGTTTGCATGCGGGCTTAGAAATATAGTTGGCTAACAATACAGTAACAGTTTTGAATACTAAAACACCACTCCTATTTAGTGAAAATATTAGTATCAGACTTAAAACTACTTTTGAGTAGTTGATGTTTTACTTGAGGCAGAATTTTACTTTCAGCATAGTATCTGAATTTAAGGTTCTATCCTACTGAAAGAAAGAGTTTGATTAACCTGACGGGAGTGCACTTCTGTCTCACACACATGTCTGGTCATAAGACTTTTCTTTTTAAAGCAAGTGATAAGACTTTTGCTGTTTAATGTGTCTCTAGCTTTGCAATGTTGTCAGAGAAGTCTGCAAACTGAAAACTGGTAGAACTAAATGAAGTATGGCTGGAATCTATCATAGGATCGTCTGTTTATATCTGTCCTCATTATAGTGTGTCCAGTTCACAGTGGGAACAACAAATTTATTTTATGGTACTGTAGCACTCATTCCACTAGAAAGATGGTCTTATAGCCATAAAAGCACATGACATAGGCACTCTCAAAAATTAATAGATATCCAAAGGAAATATATTTTCCTTTCCATGGAAAGCTTCTCCCACCACAATGAGACTATCTGCTTTTATTTTCTGCAGTGGAATGTGAGAATAGGTAGCTATATGTTTATCATTTAGTGATCAACTAATTATTCCAATGAAGGGTAAAAATACAAGAAATAATATATAAGGGTAATAGAGGAGAGAAATGTGTGTGTATGCATGCATTCATGTATGCATGTATGTATGCATGCATTTATGTGCTAACTATTAAAAGATGGGAAATCTGAAGCTCTCCAGATTAAGAACCAACACTCCTAGCAGCCAAGTTAGTACATGTAGTCCTCGACTTACAACAGTTCATTTAGCAACCATTTGAAGTTACAGCAACACTAAAAAAAAATGACTTATGACCATTTTTCACACTTATGACCATTGCAGCATGCCCATGGTCATATGATCAAAATTCAGGTGCTTGGCAACTGTTTCATATTTATGCAATGTTCAGGATCATGTGGTCACCTTTTGCAACTTTCTGACAAGCAAAGTCAATGGGAAGGCCAGATTCACTTAACAGCCATGTTACTAATTGAACCACTGCAGTGATTCACTTAACAACCATGACAAGAAATGTTGTAAAATGGGGCAAAAATCACAACTGTCTCGCTTAGCAACAGAAATTTTGTTCTCAATTGTGGTTGTAAGTCGAGGACCATCTGTACAGTATGCCATTTTGTATTTGATAATCAGCCATGAAGGAAAACTTATCCCTCCACTGCCAAATGTGTTTCTAGGTAGTGATGTGATGCAGGGAAAAAAACATTTTGTCCTGGATGCAGAAGTTCATCCTTCTTAGGGAAACAAGTTTTGGAAAAATGTGGTTTAACTATTCCCAAACTGAACAAATCCATGTAGGTTGTGTTGTACTTCAGTACTGTGCACATTGCAATGAATCAGCTAGTCAAGAAGCACTATCAATGCTTGCACATGGAAGTAGGTAGGTGGGTGGGGTTAGAGGAAAAGCCAAACCAGACACAACCCCCCCCCCCCAGATAATTCAACTGCTAAATTGCAAGGGACTACGCCTTTCTTGGGTGTGGTTCAGTTCAGCAAGGGCATCTTCATCGAAGGATAAGAAAATCTCCCTCTCCCCACTTTTCCCCCCAGAATTGAAAGTACTTGAAAACAGGAATCACATCCAATTTGCATCCTTTCATCTTCATTTCAAAAATTTTGCTGGGTTAAAATGGATATGGAGATTACTGTATCTCTTAAGTTATGGAGTTTTCTTTAAAAACTGCCTTCAGCATAAATTTTTTTATTCCTGTACATAATACTTTATGATTCATAAAAGGGCCTACATTTTAGGCTCCCTAAATGTGTCTACGTACAAAAACAGTACTACAATATGCTTGAAACCAGACATGAAACCTCTTTGGATGAAACAGTGACATTTTAGTCACTTCGGATCCCCATGCATTAATGTGTATGACCATAAATATATGTGTTTATATTTGTTCATAAGCAAATCCATAATTTATATGGATACTGTGAATACACCAGACTGTTCTAATCATGTATCTCCTGGATGTTAAACTTCAGCTTCTTAATTAGCAAGATTTTTAATCCTATGGATTATGGGACTTCAAGGTCTACTCATTTAAAGATGGCCAGATTGGGAAAGGCTGGAATTAGGCTAATCTTTTTTCCCCCTTCTTTCTCTCTAGAGTATTTTCAAATATACAACCTACTCATGTAAGATCTATATCCCTGCCCCCATATAATCCTCAAGAGATTTTTTTGTGATTTTATTCTTTAACAAATGCTAGATATGCATAGAATTGAATTGCCCCACTCTTGTGTCAATTAAAAAGCCAGTTCCAATCTTGCTTAAATAATTTTTACAATATAAAAATTGTAAGTTACCCTATGAAAAGTAAAAGTAAAGTAGGAACAGAAAAAAATATGGAAACAATTCTCCTGTCTTAAACTTTGAGGAAAGTCAGTTGAATTCTATTATTATATTTGTGCTTATCTTGTGATGTAGCAGAAAAAAAATTGTATATTGCAGGTTTCTATTCAGAAACCGTTTAAGATACGTCATTTCATTTCTATATTCAAATAGAGAATTAAGAATAATCATTTGTTCAAGTTTAAGAGTATAAGAGTGATGGAGCATGAACTGTTCTCTCTTCCTTCATTGATCTTTATGTGAGTTCCTTTACTGTAACCCTAGCTAACACAATTCCTAGCAGGGCTGCAAGGAATGTTATGTAGCCCAACACACCAGGTTGTGGTACCTGCCAAAAGCTTATATAGGCCCTTCCTTATCTAATGTTCCTACTTTGGTATCAGTGTAACTGTTGTCCTGAGCATAATTTCTACTGGATCCTAAGACATTGCTGAGGAAATTGGATGAGATAGTACAGGTACCTGTTTTGTCTACGTTCCATCCTAGCTCACTTCCTGCTCAGAGCAGCGGTAACTCTGTGACCAGGAAAGCAATTCCAATACACAAAAATATCCATGGATGACAGGAATGTTAGAGCTAGAGTAGTATTATTAGAACAGTGCTTGGCATGGTATTCAGAGCAGACTATGCTTTCTAGAAAGCTTCATGCATAGGCCAAATGCACAGAAGTATTTAAGAGGAGAAAGAGATAGGGAATAAATATGGAGGGAGGGGGAGGAATTGAGATGGAAGGAAAATAATATACCGGTAATTAGGAAAGGTATGGGCAGTTGGATGATAAAAATATCTACTATGATTAAAATACTATGATATAATATGGTCAGCAATACATTTCTGACCATAATTGTGTATAAAGTCCATTTGGTGAGAAAAATTTGTATTGTTTAAGACATATAGAAAACGGAGAGAAGTGGAAGGCACAATTTTGCAAAAATGCCATGCCTTTCTAGACAATTTTTATGTTCATAGACAAGTGTATCACTTGTTATTTCTGGGCTGTTTTCTAACATGGGAGGTAATAGAGAAGGTAAATGACTGTTTAATTTATTATCTAGGGAAATAAAAGAAATATTTTCTTTCCTTTCCCATTATAAGGTATCCCAGGACACTAAAATAATTATTTGCCTTATACTTGTAATTGGCATAGGAAGTCAGGGACTTGGGTTAAGTAGGTAAGATACTTTATTGCAGACACAAACAACCTTAGTTATGGTAAAGGTTAAGAATGGGTTCAATATAATTATACTCCCTCAGGTTTAAATCCTGTGGGTTTTTTTTTCTCCCAGTCTCATGATGGATGATTAGTTGCACCTGGTTTATGTTTACAAAATACTCTGGTCCAAGGCTGCTTTCCAAGGCCAGCCCTCATACCAGCTCTATTCCAAAGCTATAATACTTGAAACAATATTGTGTGTCTGAGTTAAAATAACCTTATGACATTAGTAGCCCTTGTTTCTTCCACATCTATTTGCATATTTACAACTCCAGTGCTATGAGCTTAGTTGGAGGCACTTAGCTTTTTTCAAGTGGTTTTTAACAATCAAGCAGTATCACATCAGATTGATTGACACGATTCTGAATAAAAGTCACAATAAATATACTTGAAGCAGCAATAATATTTTTATAGAATCAAAGGCTTCAAGTCCTCTTCCCCTTACCTGAAAAATAAATAAATTAGACAGGTTGGTTAATAAACCAATTATCTAGCTACACTCCTGTCTGGCCTTAGACCTGGACATAAGAGTGGAAGCAAACTTGATTTCCCTGATTATATAGGTATGGCTTGACTTGTGACTCTTCAGATACTTGATCTCCCATACTCCATAATTAAATGACACCAAAAATTATCATGGTTAAATAAACACAAATTAAAAGAAGCCATGATTAGTATAGAATACAAGAATATATATCCTTTTGTGATGATAAGACTTGTCACTGCTTTTTTCACATTTGGGAATGTGAAGAGATCCTTCACTGTGTTTACATAATGGTTTTGCCTGCTTTGAACTTACATTTGCTTCTTGCTTTACCAACTTCAACTCTCACATCAGCTCTCCATTTTCTTCTTCCTTTCCTTTCTTGGACTTGGTTGTACCAGGAGTATCTCCTTAATTTCACCTACTAGACATTGGAAGGATGAACTTGTGTTTTTTCCATTTCTACATTTTGTAAGCAGGAGCTGACAGACACCCCCCCTTCCAGATTTCAAGGGGAGAATTTTCATTTATTTTTTGGAAATCAGAGAAGTTTCTTTCCAGATTTTCTTCCCACCTTTTCCTAACACTAGACAATTGGAAGTGAGGCAATTTCCTTCCCTTTGCAGGGGACATTTCACAACCAGGAAGCAATTGTGGAAAGCTGGAAGCTACAGATGAAAGATGTCAGTACTGAACTGTGCAAATACTGGAAATAATGCAATGAATTTGACATTGTACTTCTTAGATGCCAAATGGAGGGGAGAAATATGATGGTAAACTGGTTGTGGCTTTCAAAATCAATGTAAGACAATGATAATGATGGAGATCTTGTAGAAGACCTTCGTATGAGCTAGTTCAGTGTTGGCGAACCTTTTTGGCACCGAGTGCCAAAACAGGAGCGTGCACGCAGGAGAGGACTGGAAAATGGAAGATCTGAGCTTCCAGTTTCAGCGTGTGCATGTGCGCCAATCACCTGGTCTTCCGGTTTCTGGCGCTCATGCACGCATGAAGACCACCTGACATGTGCTCCGGAAACCGGAAGCTCAGCAAGCAGACCCATCTCTCCAGCCGTCGCCTGTTGTTCTTCTGGTTTCCGGCCCTCCCACGTGCGTGAATACCAGCTGGCCAGTGCGCATGTGTGCACTGGAACCCGGAAGAGCAATGGGCGATGGCTGGCATGCCCGGAGAGATGGCTCTGCGTGCCACTTTTGGCACGCGTGCCATAGGTTCGCCATCACTGAGCTAGTTCTTGCAGTTATTGGAGAACTGGAGGGTATGTGGAATGGAGAAAAGCTAGGAAACATTTGGCAGGAGGCATGGTTGGTAGCTGTAAGTGGCCTGAAATGGTGATATCTGAGCAGAGGCATGAACGGTGTTATTATAAGCAAACTCAGCCAGTTGTCATATTAGTAGTTTACATAGCAACAAAGATATTACCGTAAGGTGGCATTTATCTTCTCCATTTCCACATCCGACTGTGGATGATGACCAGAGAACAGGTGGAGTTTAGCATCCAATAGTTGAAATACAGCCATCCAAAAATATGCCATGAGCTATGTATCTCTATCAGAAATTAAATGTTTTGATAAACTGGGGTTCAGGAAAACTTGTCAAATAGATGAGTTTTCTTAGGAGGCCACAAAAGGGAGTGAAATAAACCACCTTTTTAAAAAATGGTCAGCTACCACCAGAGAGGCATCTCAGACCTTAGTATATGGAATATCAATAATAAAATCCATGGATACTATATCTGAAAGTCACCTTAAGGAGTAGGGAAATCAGTTATCCAGATGACCTGATGGTAGAAGTTTGACCTGGTGACTTACCGTATATACTCGAGTATAAGCTGAGTTTTTCCGCACATTTTTCATGCTGAAAAATGCCCCCCTCGGCTTATAATGGAGTGATGAAAAAAATGCCTTTTTTCCTGCAACCGTTTTGGCTCCTGGGGTTGCAGGGATGCTTGCTAAAGCCAAAATGGGGCATGGGGGGTGCAGCGCCCCTCCCCCGTGCCCCTTTTTGGCTCCCAGGGGTTGCAGGGAGGCTTGCTAAAGCCAAAATGGGGCGTGGGGAGGTGCAACGCCCCTCCCCCGTGCCGCTTTTTGGCTCCCAGGGGTTGCAGGGAGGCTTGCTAAAGCCAAAATGGGGCATGGGGGGTGTGGCGCCCCTCCCCTGCGCCCCTTTTTGGCTCCCAGGGGCTGCAGGGAAGCTTGCTAAAGCCAAAATAGGGTGTGGGGGGGTGCGGCGCCCCTCCCCGCACCCCTTTTTGGCTCCCAGGGGTTGCAGGGAAGCTTGCTAAAGCCAAAATGGGGCGTGGGGGGTGCGGTGCCCCTCCCCCGCGCCCCTTTTTGGCTCCCAGGGGTTGCAGGGAGGCTTGCTAGTGGCATGAGGGAGGTGCCTAGCAAGACTCCCTGCAGCCCCACGGAAGCAAAAATGGCCTGCGGGGGTGGGGGGAGCTTCAAGGGAGAAAGAAACAAAGAAATCCTCACTGTTTAGGGAGATCCCATGTGCACTGAGCTTGAATTGAGAGCTACTTGTAATTGAGAGCTTCTTGTAATTGGCTGCTAGCTATCCTTACTCAGGCTAAGCCAGGAGTGGGTAAATGTGGCCTTTACAACCAGGTTGGCTGTCTCAGGAATTCTGGGAATTGAAGTCCACAGATTGTAAAAGGGCCACATTTGCCCATCCCTGGGCTTAGCTAATCAGTAGTGGAGCTCTAAGAATGCCAAATGAGAAGGAGAAAGGGAGGGAGAAAGAAAGAGAGAGAGAAAGAAAGAGACAAAGAAAGAAAGAGAACGAAAAAGAAAAAGGAGGGAGAGAGAGAATGCAGGTATCTCTTAACAGAGGCTTGAACTTGCCTGAAATTAGATCAAGCCAGTGACTGGGTGGGCGTGGCTAGCTGGTCATGTGATATATGTGTATAGGGACTACTCAGAGGGCTGAAAAAAGTCATTTCTGACAGCCTCGCACTTTTGACCGGTCCTCACACTTATGACCATCCTCACATTTATGCCCGTGCAGCATTCTTAACAACCATGTCACTTATTTCACAACTGCTTCTCTTCACCATGGTGACAAGATGGAGCAAAAAATGTAAAATATGAGGACAGTTGTAAGTTTGAGGACTGGTCAAAAGTGCGAGGACCAGTCAAAAATAACTTTTTCAGCCCTCTGAGTAGTCCATATGCACAAAAGAACTACCCAGAGGGCTGAAAAAAGTGATTTCTGACAGGTCCTCACACTTTTGACCGGTGCAAAAATCCAATTACTGCCATGTAAATTCTGGAACCCCCAAAGACCTTTCCCATTGTATTTATTAAACAAATGCATATAGCTACCCAACTCATATACAGTACTTTTAAAGTTATTGTTGATACCATATTATTTTTGTTGATCCTCTTTTCCACTTACAGAGCTAGTTTACTGTTTTTCTTTGAAATCAATATTCAAAAACATTTAACCTACTGATGCCTCAATTAATGTAATTTTATTGGTATCTATTTTTATTTTGAAATTTACCAGTAGCTGCTGCATTTCCCACCCCTGGCTTATACTCGAGTCAATAAGTTTCCCAGTCTTTTGTGGTAAAATTGGGTGCCTCGGCTTATATTCGGGTCGACTTATACTCAAGTATATACAGTAAATGACAGAAAGAAGCACAACCATTGATATCCATCCTAACACACAACTATCAAAAACCATGGTAGAAGGAAATGGTAGTTTTAAATAGTCCAAAATGTCCTAGTCACAGATGCTACAACAGAGCTGTAAAACCTTTTACCTCACAATGTTCAATAAATGAGGCAACAACCAGCTCAAATAAAATTTGTGAGGTTACAATGATTATATTTGGCATAGAATTTTTCTTGGTCTTTACCATAACACATCTCAAAATTAACTATTTGTATTTTTAAATGTAGGGCCACGATGGCTCCCTAGTTAAAGACACTGAGTTTGTCAGCTGAAAAGCTGACAGTTCAGATTCCAGACCTGAGCACCATATGACAGAGGAACTCCCTGCCCCAGCTCTTGCCAACCCAGCAGTTGCATGAAAGCATACAAATACGATTAGATAAGTAGGAACCACTGGTAGGAAGGCTGCATGTACCTTGGTGTATAGTCATGCTGGCCACATGACTACAGAAATATCTTTCCGTAGTCATGTGGCTCTCTTGGCTAAGAAACGGAGATGAGCATCGTCCCTTAGAGTTGGACATGACTGGACAGGGGAAACCTTTAGCTTTACCTATTATTGTATCTATTCCAAGTCATAATAACAATTCCTACTATAAACTAGCAGGTTAAGAATGTTGTTCAAAAGAAACTACTGGGTGCTAAGTGAATATTGGCAAGTGGAAATCTCATTTTTTAATATAAAATTGTGCATGTGTGCACATGCACATATATGTACTCACATACTCTCATAATTGCCTATAAACCAAATGAATAAAATGTGGCATAAGAAAATAGTTGTAGTACAGAACAGAAGAAAAGAGCAAAGAACAAAATGGCCATCATTGAAATAATGAGCCGCAGTGACACAGTGGTTAGAGTGCAGTACTGCAGGCTACTTCTGCTGATCACCAGCTGCCAGCAGTTTGGCAGATCGAATCTCACCAGGCTCAAGGTTGACTCAGCCTTCCATCCTTCCGAGGTCAATAAAATGAGGACCCAGATTGTTGGGGGCAATAGGCTGACTCTGTAAACCGCTTAGAGAGGACTATAAAGTGGTATAAAAATCTAAGTGCTATTGCTAAGTGCTATAATAAGCAACAAGAAGAAGGTTACTCAGTATTTTTAAATAAATAAATTACAGAAGGGGTTCTCATCTTTACCTATTCCCAATATTTTTATGCATCTGGTTAATATATAGATAAAATGAAGAAAATTAGGGCTACCAGATCTGGACTGGGTAGCAGCGTTTGAATAAACTGCATATGTTTCCTACCATCTAGTGACTGTGTGGATTTTTGCAGCTTGAAAGGGAAATTTCCCTAAGGAAATTGAACTTCAAAGTTAATCAAAAACAAAATCAATTTCTCCTATTCCCATTACAAGAAACATCTTGTCTGGGTACTCAAGGAAGAGTCTATAATTTCTTGGCCCTGTCATTAATGATAATTGAGCAGATCGGCACTCGCTGCATTGGATAAGATATTAATCCCTTACAAGCAGACTCTTAAACTAGCACTTTCAGCTTTAATTACAAGTGGGACAATTTCTCGCAGCATTTGTAACAAGTTGAGATGATATCAGAACAATGACTCATGGTAATATTATGTAAACACTCCAATTATGTACTTGCATTACATTTTATTTATTATTTATTTATTGGATTTATATGCCATGTGAGTCATGGCAACTGTGTAATCATTACACACATGATTTTTGTCCTTTGTGGACACCCATTATAAGATCAAATCAATTAAATGTGTATTGCTATAAAAGCACCAGCTAGAAGGGTCTTAGAAGAAAAAGAAAGCATTCCACAGAACATGAAGCAAACAAATCTTACTGAAGAAAAACATTATCTTTTCCTTATGCTTAGTTCAAATTGATTTCTGCATAAATTAGATAAACTGAATTGGGTCATCTGATATTGGGTCATCTTGACAAAAATGAAAATGATATAATTTATGTAGTATCCTTTATGCAGATAATACTTGTTTAACAAACACTTGTTCAGTGACCATTCAAAGTTACGATGGTGCTGAATAAATGGTAATTAATGACTAGTCCTTGATATTCTGGCTATCCCAGCACTCCTATGGTTATATGATATGATCTTGTAATCCATCAACACACCCTGACTGCTCAGCAACAGCTTTGTCCTGTTGCACTTGTGCCTCGCTGGTCACCTGCACATCCTCCTGGCCAGGCAGCAGCCACTTACCTACCTGTCAGCCTGCTTGCAAGATGTTGGGACCATCTTAATGATCCATGATCCTCACATAGTGATGGCAACAGGAGTGTCAGGATCGCCATCACTAAGTGATGCGGTCATGTGGTATTGCACTTTATGGCCTCATAATTTAGCAACAGAAATTCTGGTCCCAATGACCATGATCAACTGAAGACTCTAATGCATTTATAATTAACCCAGAATATACATATTGAAGGTGGGAAATCAAACCATTATCAAATAGCTGTGTTGTTTTACTCTGCTATTTTTAAAGCCTTTATTGTAGAGAAAGCTTGAATACGTGACAGAATTTATGAAAGTGTTGGGAAGAGGAAATTAGGTACATTTTGGCCGTGAATATTAGACATTCTCCTACTGAAAGTATTGTGTAGATTATGATAGGAAAAAATCATCTCATATGCAACTTTGCAAACTGTGGAGATGGTTGAAGTGCTTTATGTGTTCCATTTAATAATAATATCCACTGTGAGAGAGGCAATAATTGCCCTGTGAGGTACATGATATGAGAAAAACAGGGAAACACTTTACCATCTATTTGTCTATCTTTCATCCATTGGTCCATCTGGGTCTGCAGGAGGCTTCATCAGCTCCTGGAGAAATGCTACCCTGAAGTGTCAGTCATTGCACATGCCCTTTTGTAAAGTGTTAAAGTGGCCCTAAAGAGCCATGCAATTATCCTATAAAGGAAAGAAACTGGGGCTCTAATCTGCTGCTGTTATTGCTGCATAGTCTTATTAGATGTGCCAGGGAGATGGAGGAAAATAAAGAATGGAGGGAGAAAATATGAAGATAATTGTTAGAGGGAGAACACTGGGAAGCTGCAATTATTTTCCCACTTTCCTGGGCCTTGCAGGAAATGAAGAGCAGGTGTCTGGCTAGTTTTTCATACTTTCCCCCCCTCCTTTCAAACAAATAAATCAAAAATGACAAGATGAATGCTCTAATCTGAAAGTCCTTCTTTTTATTGCTCTCCATTGCAAGTAAGGTCATGATGCAAAATTTAATCCTGGATGAAAGTACTGACCTGGCATGTATCTTGAAAACGTGGTTGAGAAAAGAATATAACAGACTGGGATGGGAAGCTGGAGAGGCGGCATGGCCATGTCTGTAGGAATTCCATCTTAATGACCAGAAGGTCCATCTGAAAATATTTCAGTATTTTCAGTAATGAAAATATTTCCATTTCAAGTGTTTGCTTATATTGGGGGTAGGTGGGTGGAGGTAGACTGCTGGGATAGTAGGTTAGTGTTAGTGGACAATCCAGTCTGCTCTACAACTGTCTCCCTTGTGGAATTATATAGGGTGATTTTTAGTATGGCAGTCCAGTTCCTTAAGGATTCTTATTCTGAGAGATTTCAACACACATGTAGAAGTTGTCCAGATAGGTGTGGGTGAAGTCTTCCATAGATGGCATGATACTTGTGAATCTGCCCCAGTTTGTTTTTGGTCCTGTGCCTACAGCAGAGCACATGCTGGAGTTGATATTTTGTATAGTTTAGGGCTGGTGTTTTGAGGATGTAGGATCTCTCTTATGCTATCCTAGACTGATCACTTTCTGATCAATTTTAGATATGTATGTGTGTGTGTGTGTGTGTGTGTGTTACAAACTTATGCAGTAGTTGAGAGGGTTAATTGATTTGACCTACATGCTTGCTCAACCAGTATGATTTCTCAAATATATTTCAGGAATTTCTGTTACTATTTCTCTTGAAGCCCTGGCCAATCTGTGGAATTCCAAAATGAACCAGACAATTGATGTTATTGTTCCTAAGTGCCATCCTCCCTCTAACAGAGGAAAATCAGCACTTACTTTACCATGCAGCTTTTTGTTGCTGCTTCTTTATTTTAACTTCAAGGTTTTTACATTAAAAAGAAATGATTTGAACCTTTAACTTTTTTTAAAAAATGTAACTTTTTTTGTTACCTTTTTAAAAGATATTATTTGCATCTTGATTTCTTTACATCTGCAGTCACTTTAGAAACATGTTGGAAAATATTGGGGGGGGGTTTGACTCATTTTAGCACTGGTTTATTTCATCTTGGGATACAGTACATTTTGTACACAACTTACATTTTTTAGCTTTCTGTTCGCTAGTGTTTCATATAACAATATAAGTAATAATATGATAAGTATAATCTTTCTATAACCAGGCCTGTTGGTCACATTAATTGTGATGCATTCAGATATTCCGATGGAGGCTACTGCAATTCTCCAGGCAAGAGTTAGCATACATCAGTGTGTAAGAGAGAATAATACTTTGAATCTAACTTAAAATATTTGCATGGGTTGTGTCATGGAGTAGCTGTGAAAAACATAGGGCATTTTTATATTGGAGTAGTAACATTGGTTTATATCTCTTTTGATGATAGCTGAAATTAGAGAAATAGCAAAACTCCCAGAACATGACATCAGCAACTGATTTTGATCACTTGGAGATTCAGCCACAGTATAATCGAATTAATGCTCGATGGGAAGCCTCTGATGATGAGTTGGACAATGACAACAGTTCTGCCAGACTCTTTGAGAGATCCCGGATCAAAGCTCTAGCAGGTAAATGTACTGCATTTTACAAACTGGGGCATTTATTAATAAATTGATCCCAAACTTTCTTTCTGAGGCAAGAATACATGCAACTGTGAACCTTTCCTTCTCTTCTTCCCTTCCTTTTGCTGCTTCTCCTGTTTTTCTCTAACAGCAGTCTGAGAAATCCATTGTCATAGAATCAGGTCATACAATATGTGGCTTCTAGGCCTAGCAAAATCCACCTGCCTTCTGTTGTAAGTTATAGCTACTGAAATACTCTTTCCTTTTTTTCATCCTTCCAGATAGCCAAGAAAAATTAGAGGTTTTTAAAAAAACCTTGGTATCTATTCTTAGTACAGCTTACTGGGTAATATTGCATGGACCTATTTTGAAGCTTCAGTGTCTTATCAGGGAGAAGTGTGTGTGACTGAATCCTTATTGCAGAACAGTCGCAGAACATCAGAGTACAGGTAGTCCTCGACTTAAAACCACAATTGAGTTCAAGATTTCTTTTGCTAAGTGAGAATTTGTTAGGTGAGTTTTGCCCCATTTTACGACCTTTCTTGCCACAGTTATTAAGCGAATCACTGCGGTTGATAAGTTAATTACACGGATGTTAAGTGATTCTGGGTTCCCCATTGACTTTGCTTGTCAGAAGGTCTCAAAAGCTGATTACGCGACCTTGGGGCACAGCAACGGTCATAAATATGAACCAGTTGCCAAGCATCTGAATTTTGATCACACGTTCATGGGGATGCTGCAAAGGTCGTAATTGTAAAAGACAGTCATAAGTCACATTTTTCAGTGCTACTGTAACTTTGAATGGTCACTAAGTGAACCATTGTAGGTCGAGGACTACCTGTATTTACAATGAAGTACTAAGTCCATTTATCCTTCATTTGAGACATTTATCAGTCTCCCCTTCCCTATTAACCCTGCCTGTTGCTCTAATGACTTTTTTTTCTTCAGAGAGAGCTTGAAAGAGATTTTAAAAGTACATATAATTATGGGAGCAATGCTGGTGGAAGACAAATATCATGTCAGCCCATCAGCACAAATCAATGTGGCAAAGGAGAAAAGCAACCAATGGCTGGATGAGAGAATGGGTATATGTCACAACCAAATATGTACATGGGAGCTGAACATATCACAGCCCCTGATGGTGTCATCACTTTGGTCATGAAGCACTAGAAATCATGCATATAGTAAGGCAGAGGTGTCAAACACATGTTGTCACTGTGGCATTACACGACATATCAGGACATTTTTCTCCTTTGCTAAACCAGGTGTGGGTGTGGCCAGTACGTGATGCATTTGGCCCATGGGCCGGGAGTTTGACAGCCCCGTAGTAAGGCTTGTATCTAGAGCAGATGGGAAACTCCACTTTAATAAATCAGATCAACTAAATGCAAAGTTAGGTAAATTCAGTGACTAGCAGAGGATGAGACAAAGAATCACGAGGAATGGACTTTAAAGGACAGCTAGCAAGGTATCTTCATGTCTCTTTAAGGAGGAAATATGGATAGAGTGATTTCAGATTTAGGATTCTTGGGTGCTCTACCTCTGTGAAGTGATTGTGAAGATTTAATAAATTATTCTCAACAGCTTAACTTTCTATCTTGCTTTGGTGACAATATAATTAAAATAGTATAATCGTAAAACAGTAGAATAGCAATTAGTTAGAAAGTAAAACTTTAAAATCTGCTCTGCCTTACCTCACTTAGTGGAGACAGATGGAGAAGAGTAATGAGAATAATCTAAATTCTTAATTAGATACATATGGAAAGAAGTGATCCTTGTTCTCAGGTCTTAACCTATTAAAGTGATCTTGATAATAACAGGTCTTAGCCTGTTAAAGATCAAAAACAGGATTTAAAATGGATTTAAACTGGAAGCCAATGTAGAGAATAAAACACTTATATGTAGATTTAAATTGGCCAGTTTCACTTTAAAATCTAGTAACTATAGTCTAAATTAAACCTATATTTACACAATATGCTTAACAAAACCTGGATTCTTAAATACTGTTTGGTATATCCATAAACTGTTGGCTCAGATTGGTGTTTCAGAGCCTAGATATGATCTTCCATGATCATAGGACAAACCCCATGGATAGTTATTGAGTAAAAGACTGGAATTTCCTGTATCTCCTAGTTCAAAGAGAATACTAGGAATTTTTTATGTCACAAATCTCACTTTTCAGTTAGTTTCAAACAGTGCTGTTCAGATAGTTTTCAGATAGTTTCAAACAAATCACTGCTAAGTCTTCTTTGCATCTATTGTTGCTATTTTGGTTACTTTGAACATGACATAAGCATTTTATAAAGCTTGAGTGCTTGATAGACTGGCACATTGCAAGATGGTTGTCAGATGCAAGATGGCTTTATTTTGACAGCTGCCTTCTCTTCAGATGGGAGAGCTAACAGGTTCATCTTTGTTTCTTTGTCTTTTATGCATGTTTCCTTCTTCCAGTCCTTACTTTAAATATGGAAAATGTTGGACTGAGTATGGATTACAATAACACAGAATATACATGGAGGAAATGCTTCTCAAAACAGAAAAAAAATCATTTGAAAATTAAAGTAAAACATTATTTCCCTACAAGAGACTCACATCAGAAAAAAGTTATAAAATATTTGGCCTATAAATCCTTGAGTGAAGACTTTATTTCAGCAGATATCAAAAAAAGAAAATGAGTTGTTTTGTATATTAAACTTCAGCTAAATAGAAATTAATTTATATGGGGTTAAAACTATGGTGCTGGGTGTTTATTCCCCAAATAAAGTAAAGAGACTTTTTACAAACAGCCTATGCATAAACTAGTAGATTTTTCTTATGAAAGTTGATGTTTTAGGGCAATTGGAAATGGATTGGTCTCTCCCCAGCTGGATAGGATTCAACAAAAATATTAAAATTACTGAAGCTAAATTACCAGAACTCTTTTTTGATTTAAAGAACAATTTAGGATTGGTTGATATATGGAGACAGAAAAATGGAAGATTAAGAGAGTGTTTGAGTACAAACTTTTATATCTACAAAGCTTGATAAACACTATTTTACAGAAAGGAAACATGTAAGAGACTTGGAAAGACATTACATGAACATCCAAGAGGGGCAAGATTTCACTTTAGCAAGAAACCATAGACTAGTATCACTATTGAATAATGATTATGTTGTCTACAACAATTTTAGCTGAAAGTCTGAAAATAATTTTGCAAGAATTTATTCATGAAGATCAATGTGGGTTTTTAATCTAAATGTCAGATTAAAGGGCAATGTCAGAACTGTGCTAGATTTTTGGTATGTTTGGAACAACATCATGAAAAACAAGCCATGTTGTCCTCATTATGACATGGGCAGATATGCTCAGCTACCAGGATTTTACTGTCTTGCAGAAGTACAAATGGAAGCAAGCTGAATCTAGTTTTAAAGAATGTGATTCTCATCTTAGGGAAAGTGAAATTAACATATATTTTACTGGTTCCCATACCCCTGTATTTATTCAAATCCTATCATGTTTGGACAGCCTGTTAACTTCAGTGTGGGACTCTATATCTCTTATGGAGATGATAATTGAATAATTAATTGCATAGCTTGATTGTAACCTAGTGATATTAAGAATAGTGGAGAGAACCCATATGAAACCACCTTATGCTTTATGGCTTGCTTCTAGCACAAGGAAAAGTTTATTTTGAGTCAATAAATTATCTTCATCTTCCAAAGCCTAACTGAAGAGATGGCATTCCTATCTTCAATTTGAGCTGAGTATTTGGTGTTGGTTATAGCTAGGGAAAAAATGGATCTCTATTTATATATATGCCAATTACATCAAGATTATTGCATGCTCAAAAGTTTAATACTACCCTCAATAGTGAAATGGTTGGTGAAGATGTTGGAACTTGCAGAGATGGCTAAATTGGTTTTCTTGATTAGAGAAACGGCAGTATGAAAGCCTGTTGTAGACATTTTACATCAAACAGAAAAAACCCCATTACTTCTGGTTTTGATTATAAGAAAAAAATAGATAATAGATAACAGTAGGCTTTTTGTAATCATAGAGTAAGAATAATGTTATATTTATATTTGCTGCAAAGGAAGTCAGAGATTCTATTTTTTATCTTTTGTCTATTTTTCTTTTCCTCTCTTCTTTCTTTTCTTTATCCTGTATTGTTTGTATAATTTGTATAGTTTCTGTTAGGTTTTATTTTCTATAAAACTTAATAAAATTTATATTCAAGAATTCAGTTATTTTACCTCCCAACTTCTGCACACATGAGGAATATTAGCACCTATTCTGGCCATGTCTCATTGCTCATTAGACACCCACAAGTACATATAGAGGTCAATGACAGGGCAGTCAACATCACATCTGTTCAAGTTCCATAAACACCAGAAGGAGTTATGTGGGAATATTAAGTATAGAGTTTAACAAAACTCTTTTATGGCTTTTGATATCTTTTTTAATACTGCCCAGATGGCTAATCTTTCTCTGAAGTCCTAGAAATTGATTAGCATTAAACAAAACGCCAATATTTTTATTTTCCACTACATTGTCCACCGTTTTCCTGGTTTTTCCACTAGGTAGCATACTGAAACAGGAATTTTGCTGAATTCACACAGTTCTGTAGTTTTCATATGGATTTTTCTAATTTCAGATGAGCGGGAAGCTGTGCAAAAGAAAACTTTTACAAAATGGGTGAACTCTCACCTGGCACGTGTAACCTGTCGCATTTCAGATCTTTATATGGACCTCAGAGATGGACGAATGCTAATTAAATTGCTGGAGGTGCTTTCTGGAGAGTTACTGGTAATGTTATTTTATTTCCCCACTTTTCTAGACTGTGTAAGACAAGTCAATTGTCATTCTAATTCTAACAGGAAATAATAGTATTTGAAATATTATTACTGTCAAATATTTGGGGATATCCATCCATCCGTCTGTCCGTCAACTCGTGAAGCTTCCCTGACCTGCTCCCAAGTTGCCATAGGCAGGAGGATGGGAAATTGCAGTTGCACCAAGGAATTTACTCCTCAGTCATAACAAGATGCATTCTGGCTGAGCAAGTCAAGGCCATCTCTGTGGATACCAGTAATGCTTGGAAGGGAGTGACTTCCGCAGCCTGTGAAATTACCTCGTTGGGAAATGTGACTGGGTGACACACTTTGTGGGGAGGGGGAAACAGGGTCAGAGGCAAGGCATGAAGGGGGTGAAGTCAGAGTTGGCTTCACCTAGGACTAGGTAATGCTGACATGGTGCTCCTAATAAAAGGCTGGATTTTTATTGCCAGATGGCATGAGACTCTTAATTGCGTTAGGGCATTGGTCGGAACCTTGACACTGTCTGTCTGTCTGTCTGTCTGTCTATCACATGATTCCTATGTGCATATCATAAGGTACTTCCACAGAATGCTTTTTCCCAAAATCATCTCTTGATCTATTGGTTTCAAACTGCAGTTGATGTTTTCTGGCTCCACTGCAATCAGATTTTTTGTGGTGTTGCTGCTCTATGGATTTGAGATTTTTCCATTGATTAGAAATCTTGACCCTCATTGTTTTATAGCTCTTGAACAAAATTGCCACTACCCTAAAACTTCAGGTACTGTGGTGTCATTCATTCCAAGGCAATATTTAAAATGCAACACCTTAGTAACTTTGCAGCTTCTCCTTAGCAACCATCTCACTTCAAAAACAAAAAACTATAGATAGGAGAGAGAAAAACAAAAAATGTATTTTCCCTTTTATATGGGTTAGGGCAAGGGATCTTTGTGGCTCCAGGATGATAATAGTTTAGGGCATAGTACGTACATATTTCTTCACTTTTCTATCAGTTAAATCAATGAATATTTGTTCTCAGTGCTTCAAGCTGTTTTGAGGCCAACAGATATAAAACAATATCATATTAGCTTCTCAGCAGCAGGGTAAATGCCAATAGGTAACAAAATTGTTTCAGTATAGAGAATATGTACATCTTCATAGTATGTGGAAGCATGGAAACATTGGGAAACCATTTTCAGTATCTCCCAAAGTCATTCTAAGGTCCCATAAGTACAGTATACGTTTTGAGGGGATTGGTCATAATATTTTATCAAAGTATTGTATCTTGACCAATAGACTCAGATAAGTAAACCTAAGCAGGTTACGTTTAGAACCAAAGGGTTTTAAGAAGAGTTTCTTTCAGTCAGCTAAATGTTGTAAACTTGGCTTAGTGAAAATTGTTCTTTTGGTACCTTTATTTGCATTATTCATTTTCTTTTTTTTTTTAATTCTTCTCACACATAACATGTTTATTTTAATTAGAGTACAGTGTGTGTTATTTTGGTTCTAAGAATAAAGTCCAATGAAACTGAAAAATATAGAAAAATATTTTGGTATTATTGCAAGAGTTAGAACCTCTTCTTCAAAAGAGAGTACCGTATATACTCGAATATAAGCGGAGTTTTTCAGCCCGTTTTTCAGGCTGAAAAACGCTCCCTCGGCTTATATTCGGGTCACGAAAAAAATGACTTTTTCCCTGCAACTGGCTCCCAAGGCTTGCTAGGGGCATGAGGGGGGTGCCTAGCAAGATTCTCTGCAGCCCCCTGGAAGCAAAAATGGGCTGGGGGTGGGGGCTTAAAGGGAGAAAGAAACAAAGAAATCCTCATGTTTAGGGAGATCCCATGTGCACTGACCTTGAGTTGAGAGCTGATTGTAATTGGCTGCTAGCTAGCCTTCTTGTAATTGGCTGCTAGCTAGTGGGTTCTCCCAGCTTGGCTGTCTCAGGAATTCTGGGAGTTGAAGTCCACAGGTTGTAAAAGGGCCACATTTGCCCGGCCCTGGTATCTCTTAACAGAGGCTTCAACTTGCCTGAAATTAGATCAAGCCAGTGACTGGGTGGGCGTGGCTAGCTGGTCATGTGATATATGTGTATAGGGACTACTCAGAGGGCTGAAAAAAGTCATTTCTGACAGGTCCTCACACTTCTGACTGGTCCTCACACTTAATGACCATCCTCACATTTATGCCCGTGCAGCATTCTTAAAACCATGTCACTCATTTCACAACTGCTTCTCTTTACCATGGTGACAAGATAGGGCAAAAACGTAAAATATGAGGACAGTCGTAAGTTCGAGGACTGGTCACAAGTGCGAGGACCAGTCAAAAATAACTTTTTCAGCCCTCTGAGTAGTCCATATGCACAAAAGGACTACCCAGAGGGTTGAAAAAAGTGATTTCTGACAGGTCCTCGCACTTTTGACCAGTCTTTTTTTATTTTGAAATTTACCAGTAGCCGCTGCATTTCCCACCCCCGGCTTATACTCGAGTCAATGAGTTTTCCAAGTTTTGGGGGGTAAAATTGTGGGGGTCAGCTTATATTCGGGTCGGCTTATACTCAAGTATATACGGTAGATTGGGTGTGTGCTCTCAGTTTAGAGTAGTGGGTAGCTAAACATATTGATATGTTTAGTGTACTAATATAAAGCTCCTTAACTTAATTCCCCAGCCCAAACCTACTAAAGGTCGTATGCGAATCCATTGTTTGGAGAATGTGGACAAAGCGCTGCAATTCCTCAAGGAGCAGCGTGTGCATTTGGAAAACATGGGGTCTCATGACATCGTTGATGGCAACCATCGCTTGGTGCTGGGTCTCATCTGGACAATTATCCTGCGCTTCCAGGTGAGTCTTGATGTAATCATTAGTAGGAAACTAGAGACAAGTCTACAATAAGGAATTTTCAGATACAGGCATTTTCTTGTCCACTACGGAGAGTTTATTCTTCTTCCCAGTCTCACCAAAGTTAAAGACTGGTGAAGCTGGGGTTTCATTATCTGTTAAAGTATATACATATATATATATATATATATATATATATATATATATATATATATATATCCTATTTTTTTTAATGCAACTGAAAAAGGCAGTCCTTTTTACTAATCTCTTTTACTAATCTGACTAATTATGATATGAATGGACAATGGCTTTCAAAGTAAGACAAGCATAAGAGGAGAGCCAAGATAGTCTATAGTAGCAAAAAGAAAAACAAATCTTTTCCCCCAGAGACCACACCTGGTCTCTTGGAATAGCTTTGCTCATTATAGCCAATTTAATCCTCACAGCCTGCTAGCCATAACTTGGTGGAGCCTTGGTAGTGCAGCGGACTAAAGTGCTGTTAAGTAGCACTTAGCTGCCAGCTGCCTGCAATTACTGCGAGTTCAAATCTCACCAGGCTGAAGGTTGACTCAGCATTCCATCCTTCTGAGGTAGGTAAAATGAGGACCCGGATTGTGGGGGCAATAAGCTGACTTTGTATAAAAAAGAACACCGCTTAGGGGGCCCCGAAAGCCCTACTAAGCAGGTATATACAAAAGTATGAAAGCTATTGCTTAACGCATTGTAAGCCGCCCTGAGTCTCCAGAGAAGGGCGGCATATAAGTCGAAGCAATTAAATAACTAACTAACACGAACATGGACCAGTAACTGTTTCAGAAGAAATCCATCTCCTTTTAACATTGACTTCCCTTATCCCCCAGGTCAGAGCTAAGAAAGCTAAAGTTTTCTCTTAACTACTTTCAGAGCAGCATTTTCACTCTTCTCCCAGTACAATTTGTGTGGACCTAGCACATTTAACTTACAATGTAATTGATGATACAGCTAACAGGCTGGATCTACTGACTCCTGTTGGCCACTTGCTGCTGCAAACATATCTCCATCTCCATCTCCATCCCTGTGATTGTGGAGTGCTGCCCTCCATGGTCACTCTTGGCTTCTGCAGAGGCATTTGCCTGAGTAAAGTTTGACCAGCATTTTCCTAAGCACTTCCTAAATCTGTTTTACATGGGCTTCCTGTATTCACAGGTTTTAATCGTCTTTAAAAGAGAACTAAACTTATCTTTAAAAAAACAGGACTAGCACTTTCTTGAGTGTTGCACAGGAGAACCTTATTTAAATAAGGAAAAAGATCTAATTTCTGCCATCAGCAAATGTATTACTTTTTCTGCTGTTTGTGCCTATTAAAAAGGAGTTTGTTGTGCTGTTTACTGTTTTTATTATGGTGAGAGAGGATGTTTTTCCTATTGTTACATCATTATGCCTATTAATCTATTTCTGGGAATAGCTTTTGCTGCTGGCAGTACCATTCTCTTCCAGCACTATTTAAATCTGGAGCTGCTGTTATTGATGGCACCTTTCTCTTTTACTCTCTGCCCCTCCTCCTGACAATTTTAAGCTGGTTCACAAGTCATATGCGGTGAAGCAGGAATAGTGCCTTCAGTGCTCCTCACTGCTCTTCCATACCTGAATGTGTTAAATTAGACAACTTGACATGTAGCTATACCTGTGTTCAAAACACCAGTGGTTTTTCTTGCTGGCGGATGTCATTTGTTGGGAGGGGGAATTTGTTATTGGATATTTGTTAAGCTAGAGAAATCTATCAATGGCTTCTCTCAGCTTGTTAGGAAGGATTGGTAGATTAAACATTCCTGCACTACCTGTGCCCCAAGATTTTTTTCTTAGTTATTTTTAATGATGCAAAGACCAAGGCAAGAAAAGTTTGCAATAAAAGTATGCCTGTAAGTCTTGTGATTGCTCAGAAGAAAATCCCAGAGTTGAGTTTGACTCTTCAGAATTGCAACCGCAACTATTGGGAAAATGAAGTAACTGTTGGCTGACTTCCTTTCTTGTTGGTATCATGCCAGTAGGTGCATTCTTTTAAATAGGCACATCACATCAATGTAGTTATCTTTCAGGCTTTCTTGTGCCGCACTTTGCAATATCTCTATAGCACTTGTTAATTGTGTATTGTAAATTAATATGAGAATTTATTGAGAACTTCCAAAAGAAAGAGTGACATAGTACTGTAAAACAAGTTCCTGAACAAACTTGTTTTCATCAGAACTGCTGGACCGAATTAAAAAGTAAATCTATAGTATATAATAGTTTTCAAATAGCATGGAATAAGTATTGTGGAGAATATTATATACAAAAAGAATTTTATTCAAGGCTACAAGGGTGCGGAACATGGCCATTCTCCCACTGATACTGTATATAAACCAGAAATGTTTTAGAACTAATTAGAGCACTGAGATCCTTTGTAAAACACAGAAACAAAAATCAAGAAAACAAGGGATAATTCCATGTTTAAACAATGTTGCAGATTATTTTTATATGATGCAGTTGTTTTAACATAATCCGTACAAAATTTGTCTTTTCTAGTGGTTGGAGAAGAAACTTTTTGAATGCAAAATTATTCATTTAATGGAAAAACAGCTGATTGGATTTGTAAAATAAACAAGTAATTCAAATTATCATATAGTTAATTTTGTGTGTTATAGTAATCATTTAAAAGATTCATGACTATCTTGAAATAGTTCTACCAAATTATAGTGAGTTTCTTCCAGATTGTAATATTTGAGGAGTACAGCCAAATGAGATTTGTAAATAATCTGTTCTGAGTAAAATACATCTCAAAACTGTTCAATAGAAAAACAATCATAAACATTTACAAGGAACATTCAGCAATTTGGATTGGATATTTGGAAATGATGTAATAATGTGAAGGGAAATTAAACAAGTAATTTTTACTTTGGTTCAACCCAACTTTCTACAAATCATTTGTGATAAGATCTCTATCAGGTTATTTTTGTGAAGATCAGATCTATACAAATAAAAATATGCACAAAATAAGCATTTGAAATGATAGTTGCTTTGGAATGTTTCCTTTTAATTTAGATCCAAGATATCATTGTTCAGACTCAAGAAGGCCGGGAAACGCGTTCAGCAAAGGATGCATTATTACTTTGGTGTCAAATGAAAACTACAGGGTATGATATTGCTATTATCTTTTGTCTCTAAACAGATTGTGACTTGTTGATTAAACCTATAGTATCAGCTAGGCAAATACTAAATATTAAGTAAATCTATATAGAGTCTGTGAAAACTGACCAGGTTTCAATTCTGTTCATCCAGTGATAGTATAAAACCATTAAACAATCAAAATAAATTACAAGAACAGAGCTGTCTAGGGCAAGGAGAGAAAGCTGTGCTAAAATGTTTCCTGTTGAAAATGTAAGTACTTCGTTTGGAGCCTTGTTTGATTTGCAATGTATTTAACAAAACTGGTTTTTGACCTTTTGTTTGAGATAGGTTGAAAATACCTAAATACTCTGCCAATATTACAGTCTTGATAAAAGTGTTAGTGATGGAGAGAAAGAGAGCAAAGAATCAAAATAGCTAG
This sequence comes from Ptyas mucosa, assembly GCA_012654045.1. Classification (NCBI taxonomy): domain Eukaryota; kingdom Metazoa; phylum Chordata; class Lepidosauria; order Squamata; family Colubridae; genus Ptyas; species Ptyas mucosa. The sequence goes on along the minus strand of WNWU01000045.1, from coordinate 4,722,418 downwards.
CATGTATTCTCCTGTTCATCTCCTGTGCATGCTGACATTCTGTTTCAGGTGGTATGGATGGAATCAACTATGTGAAATGTACACTATGTGAACTCACAGTACAGCATTGTCTTAAAAAATTGCCACAAAAGAGTACAAAAAACAATGCATCTTCAATATGACCTTCTTCGTACAAATTTAGCTTTAAAATCTGAAAACAAGACTTGCGTCTTAGAGCAATCCTTTTAATCATCATCTGGGTGAGGGGTGGTCTACTTTCCCCCCTAAAATACTATTCTGTGTTCAGCCTTCTCCAACTTGATGTTCCAGATCAGGGGTGGATTCTACTTACCTTTACTATCAATTCGCAATGGGGCAGCACAAACGCGCTCGCTTTTGTGGGCAGTGGGCAGAGCCTCCTGCCAGTTTAACTACAGGTTCTATAGAACCGGCCCGAACCGTGGACAACCTACCACTGTTCCAGATAGATCAGACAGACCTATGTTCCCAGTTAGCATAAGGCAGAGAGTTACTGTTGATCATCTGCAAATTTTGGGCTGGGTGAAATCACAGAGTTGTTAAAGGAATGAACTGAAATTGATAGAAGGGTTACATTTAGTAAATTTTATTGTGATGGAATGTAAACCTGAGCCTGAGAACAGGGAAAGGATGAGCAAATTGTAATGGGAGAAGAAGGTTTGGGAAACATTACTCAGTCCTGGGAAGTAAGAAAGCAAGAGAAAGCCAAGAAACCCTCATTGATTGTATTTGGTATAATAAGTAATAGAGAGAAATTTGGATAGGCTTTCAAGATCCACAACAGTAACAAGCATTCCTGAAAACTCTGTGCCTCTTGTATCCTGATTGTGGCTTCCTGAAAGGGTTGACACCTTTGGATATTGAGCATTTGAGATGTTTCTCCCATATCAGATATTGAACATGCCATTGTCAGTAACATGGCTATTAATGTAAACCAGTAGTGCCACTTTGTAAAATGTGGGTGCCTTTCATCTTTGAAATAGTTTTTACATTCCTTCACATTTTTCCTGACCTTTGTTTAACATGTGAGAGACTGACTTCCCACCATACTCCACAGTTCCCTTCTTCTTAACGTTTCACATTCACTCTATGAGCTCTGGAAAATGTTTGTGACTTGTAATTGCTGAAGACAGTTAAGGAAAAACTATTTCAATATACTAAGAATGGCTTGAAAATCTAATGAGTTATGATGTGGTAAGCCTCACAAACTATTTTCAGCACTAATACTATTAAATTAACCCTTCTAAAAGTAGTACGTTCTCATGTTAGTAATGGGAAATGAGGCATAGAAATAGTATATGTATATATTTCCTCTTAAAACAAAACTATGTATGTGATTTATATTGAAAGCAAGGCTTCTGTGAGGCTTATTTCATTTCAAACTCCGCTGAACGTTCACATGTAATATGTTTCTTTCAAGTCCCAAGCTTCTTCCTTTTCTTGTGCAACAGAGGAAATTAATTCAACTGTTTAATTGTTTTCAACATTATAGGCAGGGTGTTACTTTATGGAACCATGTTTCTTTTCTCTCAGTGAAGAAATATATCCTGATATGAGCTGCTCTTTTCATTTATTCTGTTGTAAAGTAGATAAAAGTTGGATTTAGAATGGATAGAAATATCCTGTGTACTTTAGGTAACCCAACATTGCTCTCCCTAAATTATTATTTATCCACCCAAGCTAAATATCATTCTTCCAATGGCGGAAAATTTGTACTTCTAAATACCAATTAGAAGGTGTTTGAAAATGTAGGTTTAGCTGAAAGTGGCTCTTCTGTCTAAAGTAAAGTACATCCTCATGTCAAATTAGACCTGATTGGATTATGATTTTATAGCTGTCATTTAAGACTGATATTATCTTGTTTGTGTCCCCTTTCTTTATCTTTGTAATTAGCTATCCCCATGTTAATGTCACCAACTTCACCTCCAGCTGGAAGGATGGCTTGGCTTTTAACGCTCTTATTCACAAGCACAGGTAAAGATAGTCTACAAAGATCTAAGCCATTTTAATTGTTTTTGCTAATAAGTGTAAATTTGACTAATGACCGGAGTGCATATCCACACACTTGCTACTGAGGCCTATTAGCTACCATCTGCTCCATATGAACTTTGCCTCCTTACTTCCAAGGTCAGGTACAAAACTGGCCAGTATCACCCTCTCCATTTCTGATCCTCAGAAATGAGTGGCATGGCTTATGTAGCCAAAATTGCACCATCCTCACCCAAAAAATATTGGTGGACCCCAAGACTGGAGGACTATTGTATAAAACAGGGCGTGGAGAAGGAGGAACCAGTAGTCTGTATGCTGTATGGTAACAGATTGACTGACTGCAGCAGAAGGTTGCAGAAGATTTTGGATGAAATGGTATGCAGGCATGGCTGGAACATGGATCAAGGGCACACCATATTCGATAATTTCAAATTAATTTATCATAGCAGAACTGGTAGTACCATATTGTGTTGTTTAAAATACAGGGTTTCTTTCCTCCTTCATTTCTAGGCCTGACCTAATTGACTTTGAGAAATTGAAACACTCAAATGCCAGGCACAATTTGGAACATGCTTTCAGTGTAGCAGAGCGGCAACTTGGTATCACGCAACTTCTTGATCCAGAAGGTGAGTGCACTTGGCTCAATGCCTGCCTTTTTAAACTTAGAATTGAGCTGACAGGGCAGAGTTAAGAATTATATAGAATAATGGTTGCAGAAGCTAAGCAATAGGTGCATAATATTTGCCTGTCAAAGTTCATGAAGCAAGTCAGTTCAGTCTATGAACATGGATGCTTATTTGTTTCTGCAGTAGTATATTCTTAAGCTGTCAGGAAAGTCTCCTATATAAGCCCTCTAAAATGAATGAGAATGAGTCCTGTCTCTTTGCCCACTTCAGAGCTCTTTTTCAAACAGGCATTTATTTTATTTACAAGGCTTAAAAGCCGTTACAATCAAATCAACTCTGAGCAACGTACAATTTCCCAAGTCTGTAACTTGGGTTAAAAAACAGACAAGATAAATAGACAAATAAATATAACATCTTGTATTTCTTGATTAAAAAAAAAACACTGAAAACCAGAAATCACAATACAACCAACTCATTATCAAAGGAATAGTCACAGCAACCTGCTTCTGCATTTTTGGTGTAGTATTATTAATACTTTTAATTATGATATTTGTCAATTATTTTTGTCAGAATTGCTTTTAATTTTGCTTGATCTATTTTTTTTTATTTATAAGCTGCCTTGAATTTTTATCATAGAAAGGTGAGATTCAGTATCTGAATTAATATCTGCTGCGCATAGTCACAAATTAACTACGTTGTATATGATATAGAATTTTTGTTGAGATAATTCATTCTTTTAGTTGCCTTCCATAAATGCATTTCTGTAAAACATTCCATGTCATCATCTTTTCCCCTTCATTCTCTTCACTTAACATGGAAAATACATTAGTTTTTTTTAAAAAATACCCCGTCGTAGTTATTTTATTTTTGAAAATGCTTAAAAGGAAATCTGGACTACAGTATTATGAAAAGACTATCAGAGGATTGGCTCTGATTACTTACTGCTGGGTGAGCAACATGATGCCTTCAGGCACAGCTGTATCCGCCACCGACACTCCCACACTTCCTTTGGCACTCAGCAGGCCCTTCCACCCCACCTGGTTTCTTTATCTTCGAAAGCTGGAAATCAGCAGAGTTCAGACTTCAAATCTGCTCTCATTCACTCCCTACATATATTTAATTTCCACTTGGGCCTATTTTTCTAAACAAAAAGAAAGAGCATGGAATACCTCAAACCTTGATCTTTTCATTTCTGCTCAGTCTTCCATTTCTCTGAAACTGAAATAAAAGCAAGAAAGGTTACTGGCAGGTGAGGTAGTAGCAAGGGAATCAGTTTGTTGATGGGGTGGGGGTGAGGGAGGGAGAGAGGGAAGAAAAGAAAAGAGAGATGGAAGCGACTGAAAAATCCACTCAGCAGAGGAGTGAAATAATATGAGAACAGAAAGGGAAGCTGAAGCTAGGAAAGCTAGCGCAGAGAGAGAAACAAATGAAAATCAACCTTTGAGAAGAGGACAAGTGTGCGAGTAGCAAGAGTTTGTATAATAATTAGAGTTGCAGTTGTAGAGTATGTCTGAATGAAAGCATTGGAAAGAGAGATTGGGCTGAAAAATGAAAAGGGTATGCTTCTGTGTGTTGACAATGAAGAATAAGGTTTTTTTAATATATATTGTAGGACTGGGACATCAGAAAAGCTTTGTGTGTTTGAAGAAAACTATTTTGGAGATCTTCCTATCTGGGGAAATAATTTTAGTAATCTTGATTTTCAAATAATGTATTTAATTTTAATTTAGGCATAATTTATGAAAGTTGTCCAGTCCTTATCTTTGAAGTGAGCTTTCTACTCATTAAGTCGTTGTAATTCACAAACCATGACTTACAGTTTAATGTGTTGTGTGAACTTTGTTTATTGTAGTTTATTCAGAGCAGCATGGTTAAGCATACCATGTCCTCTCACAATAATGTGACTCAACCATTTTGTGATTGTACTCATGTACTTTTTCAAAAATCCAGCTGTATTCATATACTCAAAAAGGTTGATGATACTTCAACACTGCATGGCTTAACTTCCCAATTCAGTTTAATAGAGGAATCAAATCCAAGCTTTAATGATTTGTAGATATAATAAAAGAAAACATTCTTAGGGTAGAAAAACTCTCATATTGAATTTATCTACACATATAAGTAATTATCAGATTAGCAAAATAGAATGCACACCTAATAGTTAAATAGCTAATTCATGATCAGGCATACGATTTTCTAATCCTGTATTCATTGATACTTAATGCTTAAGTGCTTGTTACTGCTCAAGCCTCCCGTTTAGTGTCTCAGATCAATTGTTGCTGTGATGGTGGATCTACTTTCATAAACAGGTTCTAATCTCTGATCCAGTTTTGATGATAATCCTGCCCCCAATATTAACAACTTCTACTTTGAGTATGTGTAGATTGCTTCTGCCTCATTACTAGGGAAAAATATGGACCTCCAGCAACTACATAACCTCGATTTATGATCACAATTGAGCCCCAAATTTCTGTTGCTAAGTGAAACAGTTGTTAAGTGAATTTTGCCCCATTTTACAATCTTTCTTGCCACAGTTCTTAAGTGAATCACAGTTGTTAAATTGGTAATATAGTTTTTAAGTGAATCTGGCTGCCCCATTGACTGCTTGTTAGAAGGACACAAAAGATGATCACATGACCCCAGGACATTGCAACAACCATAAATATGAGTCAGTTGTAAAGCGTCTGAATTTTGATCATGTGGCCAGGAGGATGATGCAATGGTCATAAGTGTGAAAAATGGTCATAAGTCACTTATTGTATTGTTGTAACTTTGAACGGTTGCTAAATGAACTATTATAAATTGAGGACTACCTGTAGTATAGCAATAGCAATAGCACTTAGACTTATATATTGCTTCACAGAGCTTTACATCCCTCTCTAAGCAGTTTATAGAGTCAGCATATTGCCCCCAACAATCTGGGTCCTCATTTTACCGACCTTGGAAGGATGGAAGGCTGAGTCAGCCTTGAGCTGGTGAGAATCGAACTGCTGGCAATCCGCAGTCAAGAGAAGTAGCCTGTAGTACTGCATTCTAACCACTACGTCACACAGCTCTTAGGATAATCTAGTCAACATTTAATGCTTGTATTAGGCAAATATCACCTACCAAGTCTGTTTAATAAGTTCATGTCCTGGTATTCAGTACAGTAATGTAGGTTTCTACTTTAACTCTGTTTTAAAAAATCGTTGCCATAGATTCACTATAGTTAATAATGTTTATTTTATTTATTTATTTGTCAAGTATATATCAGATAATATATATAAGTATAAACATGAATTGAATACATAAAATGAATACAATTAAAGGGAACATTAGGACAGGGACAATAGGCACGCTGGTGTTCTTACATAATAATTTGCACTTTTTTGTTTGTGTATCAGAACTGCTCTCTATATTATTCTCCAATAAATAAATAATGTTGATACTAGAAAACAAGTTTTTATTAGCCTAGCTGTACTCCCATGCCTTCTGTTGTTTTTGTACTTGAAATCAGCAAGGTGATACCATGGTGAACACTGTTGATTGTGTAGCTCACTCCAAAATGGGAAGCATAGTTCAGACCGAACTCTTAACTGCTGTCAGGTTCTGCTTTCAAACAGATAATTTTCTCTTGGTAATCTATTTGCTACTCAGATGTTTTTACGGAGAACCCAGATGAGAAATCCATTATCACTTATGTGGTTGCTTTCTATCACTACTTTTCAAAAATGAAGGTGCTTGCTGTGGAAGGGAAAAGAGTTGGAAAGGTAAGAACACGGACATATAATTCTTGAGCAACATAATTTTTAATATTTTAGAATTGTTTCATGATGTTCAATCTGTCATCTAAACAAAGGTTGATGAAAAGAAAACAGTAGCAGGCGGAAATTCATGGCTTTTTTGTAACCCATGTCTATTTTCATAATCCACTTCCAGAACTGCATTTTTTTAAAAAAAACTGTATAATATTTTTTAGAAGCCTGGTCAATAGTATTGCTGTGGTTATTATCAGTATAGCTCTAATTTGGAAAATTAGCTGCCTTCTTTTACTGTTTTCAATCTCTACCAGGTTACATTATAGTGCTATGGACTTATTTGGTTGTTTGTTTATCCATCTTTATTATTTTTTACAAATAACTCAGGACTTCATTGGTTCAATCTCTAGAAGCCAGGTTACATTGTAGTGCTACGGACTTTGTGTGTGTGTGTGTGTGTGTGTGTGTGTGTGTGTACGTTATTATTTTTACAATTAACTCAAGACTTCATCGGTTCCTGTTCAGTAATATGCAGCAGGAAGCTGAAGCAATTGAATCTGCACAGGGTTAGAAGGTGGACGAGCCATAATTTGGGGAATTATAGGAAATATCTCGATTGAACTACAGGGATACCACATAAGGAAAGTCTGCCTTATGGAATGTTTGCATATGTTTGTATATGAATTAATGTACAAATGTATGAACAGGAAAATGGAATATGGGCATGATCACTCTTGTTCAACCATTCAACATTTGGTGCGATGCTGCCAGTATGAAAGCTGCCAAAGATTTCCTTTTAGAGTCTTACAGCCGGTGGTTCTTAATCTGGCTTGACACCCTTGCGTGCCCTGCAGAATTTCTAATGTGATGAAGTCAGAATTGTTGACACTGTGGAAAATTTCCATCTGCAGGATCTGGAAGTTCATAAAGGTCTTACTTAACATATTTTCAATAGCAGCAGCAGGTGCCAAGTGAGCCGCAGTATGAGTTGTTTGGGTTTTTTTCCCCCCCTCAGGTAATGGACCATGCAATGGAGACTGAGAAGATGATTGATAAATACAGTGGATTGGCTTCAGACCTGCTGATGTGGATAGAACAGACCATTATCAATCTCAACAGCCGCAAGTTTGCTAATTCTCTGGCAGGCGTGCAGCAGCAGCTCCAGTACTTCAGTACATATCGCACAGTAGAAAAACCACCCAAGTAAGCACCTTTACCTGGAAGAAGTGGCTTTTCTTTTTCTGAGGGAAAGATACGTACATTATGTCTATCTTCATTGTGACTCATTTGGCTGTGATCTGAGGCTTTCAGAAGTGTTGAATATTAGCATATCACATTGATGATGATATAGTGAATAAGAGTGAGGAAATGGCTTGAAGGAGAAAAGGATATCTTGCAGGCCAGCAATTTTCCCCCCTCTTCTTTCAAATTGAATGAATTTGGAGAATGTTGATATTCAGTTAGATACAATAAATCATCTGATTTAATATTTCAAGATAGTGAATGGAAAAAGTCTCTTCCATTTCCTCCAAAGATGTTAAGCAGGGGTGAAATCCAGCAGGTTCTGACAGGTTCTGGGGAACCGGTAGCAGAAATTTTGAGTTCGGAGAATTGGCAAATACTACATTTGGCTGGCCCCAGAGTGGGGAGGGAATGGGGATTTTGCAGTATTCTTCCCCTGCCAAGCCTACCAAGCCACACCACACCCACCAAGCCACGCCCACAGAACCGGTAGTAAAAAAATTTGGATTTCACCACTGATATTAAGTAACAATTTGTGAACCAAATGACACAAAATGTTAGTTTCTTCCAGAAAATAAAATGTGTAGAAAGGTACAGCTTTAAAAATAGAATCTTTAGGTTGTAGATACATTAAACAAAGTGCAGTCTGTTACATACTTACATAATAATCAGCTCTTGAATAATGTAAGAGCTAATTCTTAGTAAATATTAGTGGAATTGTCCCAAATATCCCTGTATTTGTACTAACCACCTGGATTAGTAGTAGTGAGAAATTCTCAAATGTTCAAGTAGAAGATCTTAGGCATACTAATGCTTAAATGCCTGTTACTGCTCAAGCTTCCCATTTAGTATCTCAAATCAATTGTTGCTGTGATGGTGGATCTATTTTCACAAACAGGTTCTCTTAGCACTGCTTTTGACAAAAACAGTGGCAATACTCTAATCTCTGCATTGCTTTACACTGAAAAGAAGAACACTCTACCATCTAATGTCTCCCCACATGACGGCATCCCCACAAGGGAGGAAGTAGTCCTTGACTTATGATCACAATTGGGACCAGAATTTCTGTTGCTAAGTTAGATGGTTGTTAAGTGAATTGTGCCTGATTTTAGAATCTGATTTTAGAACCTTTAGAGCAATCATGCTGATTGCCAATCACCTGAATTTTGATCATGTGACTGTGAAGTTGCTACAACAGTCTTGAGTGCGAGGATTTGTTGTAAGTTTATTTTTTTCAATGCCATTTTAACTTTGAATGATTGTTAAAGAAATTGTTGTGAGTTGAGGTCTAACTATATTTCTAACATAGCTGACTGAAAAGTAGGTTCCCAAAAAACCCATTTGGGTTGCTAAAAGCAAAGGAAAGCAAATGTATTTTTTCCCTTTGTGAAAAGAAGAAATTGCTGTGAAAAGAAGAAATTGCTGTGAAAAGAAGAAATTGTGACACGTGCAGATTTTTCTGAATGCTTAATAATGCTATTTTTCTGAGATTCCTCCTTCTGCAAATTATGAAAGGTACAGTTAGAGTCTTTCTGTGCCACAGATTAACTATTTCAGTATGGAACAAGAAGCATGATCTGATTACTGCTTATTCCCTTTCCTACTAAAAAAACAATCAGAAATTCTCTCTGAGTTTCTGTAGGTTTGGATTTCAGCCAATGCCTTTAAAGGGATTGAATTCCAGTATTTTAAAGCCAGCTTTCTTATCTCCATCCTTACCATTATATAAATTGCAATAGCCACCTTAAACACTAATTAGCCCACTGAAAAGATACTTTATGTACAGCATTATTTTTTAATTATTTTGTTGAGAACATGATTCGAAAAAATATTTCAGTGACAGGGTTGCATGCATTACATCACTCTTCTTCGAGATCTTCTAAACTCTAAAGATGTTTTCTTATATTTATCTGTTCTAGATTTCAAGAGAAGGGGAATTTAGAAGTTCTGCTTTTTACCATCCAGTCCAGAATGCGAGCAAACAATCAGAAAGTGTATACACCTCATGAAGGAAAACTCGTGTCTGACATCAACAGGGTATCTAAGATACAGCCTTTTATTTACAGCCTTAATCAGTGAAGCTTTCTCCCTTCCCCCTCCTTCCCCCCCTTTCTCAATTCTTGTTTTGATGATTGGAAAAGTGGGGAAAAAATACAGGTTCAGTCTTGAATTTTATGGAGCAGGCCAAGAAAAGTTCTGAATTGTAAAAGAGTACAAATACCACACTCTTAATTCTGTTCTAATTTCGTTCTGTATTATCATATGTCATTGTAGGAAAACTGTAAATGGCGGATTGGGAAAGGTATTGTTCAGTTATGTGGCTAAAATGGAAAATGATTGTTAAAATAGAGTTATCTAATAGTTATAGAAGTTTTTGTAGTTTATTTAGAGTGCATTCTTATTTGCACAGGCCTGGGAGAAGTTGGAAAAGGCAGAGCATGAACGGGAACTAGCACTGAGAAATGAGCTTATAAGGCAGGAGAAGCTGGAGCAGCTTGCCCGACGTTTTGATCGCAAGGCTGCAATGCGAGAGACCTGGCTTAGTGAAAATCAACGCCTTGTGGCACAGGTAATAAAGAACTGCCTGGGACTTTGCAGGGTGTGTAATTGTACTTTCTGAAAAACCTTCTGCACATAAAGCATTTAATCTGAAGCCAGAAAGTACATTTGTAAATAATTATTTTAAGACTATTTTTTTAAATGGAAACACAAAATGTGAATGAAGCTTGTCCTCTTGGGGAGTATTATTTCTTATATTCAGAACAGTTTGTGGTCTGAACCATGTGGGAATTTTGTGTACATGTGAGCAAATATCTCCCATTGAATAATATGTACACGAATCAAGTATATACATTCACCAGGACAGGGGTCTGCAACCTTAAACACTCAAAGAGTCATTTGGACCCATTTCCCACAGAAAAGAAAACGCCAGGAGCCACAAAACCCTTCCTGTGCCTGACTATTTCTTGAGCGGCCACAACACTAGCATATGTAGTTGAATTAAACATTCTGTTTTCTTCTGAAACTTTACTTTTCTTGGATTTATCCATGGTTGGCCTACTGGGGGTTGAAAGGCTCAATAAATTGTGTGCTGGTGAGTGTTGCACATTGGCAGTTGTGACACATATTTTGAGTGACGGAGCCGCAGCAGAGGGGTGAAAGAGTCACATGTGGCTCCAGAGCCGCAGGTTGCTGACCCCTGCACCAGGATATCCCAAGTAGCCAATATCTAAATATATAAAATGATTTTTCACAAGCTCTGAGTTTTTGCAGGACGTTTTCTGAAGGGGCAAAGTTTGGTGGAAGTTAGATGAAAAATAAATTCAGAAATGGGTGCAAAACTTAAAATTTTAGAGAGTTATACATGATAAAGTTTCTAGTCCCACCTTAGGCATGAAAAATCAGCTGGGTGACATTAGTCCATTCACACACGCTCTCAGCCCACCTTGCAAGGTGGTTGTGGGAAAAATAGGAGGAAGGATCATTTGGTTTGTTTGCTGCCTTGAGTTATTTATAAACAACAATAAAGGTGGGATAAAAATCAAACAAATAATAAAATGCAACTCGATCTGATCAAATAACACCAGCAGTATATTCATGACTAGGTGAATTTCTCGTGAGAAGTATTTACGATGGATTCAACAAAATATCATGAATCCTTTGTTCTTTGAAAATGACCCATTTTGTACTATTGTGTACAAATAATACATTCCTATTTTGAATGTACCGTGTTTCCCCAAAAATAAGACCCAGTCTTATTTTCTTTTTGGCTCCAGGTCTTATTTTTGGGGGATGTCTTACCCACTTACCTTAGGACCACCGCAGCCATGCCTCCCACGCCTGACACCTGTTGGGCTGTGGCCTGACTTCTTCTGTGGCTGCTTGCGGCCAGATGCCACATGGCTCATCATGCTGGTGCCGCTGGTCACAGCAGGATGCCACGAAGCTCATTACACCGGTACCACTGCTCACGACAGGAGGGGGTGTGGTGTGCTGTGCTGTTGCATGTTTGAACGGCAGCACAGTGCGACGAGACACACCATATTCTGTGAGTGGTAGCATCAGCATGACAAGGCCTCACGGTGTTCTGCAGTAGTTGGGTAGTGGTGCGACAGATGTCAGGGTGTGAGAGGGCTGGCTGTGGTGGTAAGCAGGAGTGGGGTGCATGGGGCAGCTCCACCCCTACCCCCACCCTAGCTTGATTTTTACACCTGTGCCTCGTCCCACCTCATACAACCTGATGGTGGGCGGGGCTTAACTAGAACTTATTTTATGGGTAGGGCTTATATTAGGTGCAGGCGTGAAAATGAGGCTAGGGCTTGTTTTGGGGGTAGGTCGTATTTTTGGGGAAACACAGCACTATTTGCATACAGTATTGCCATTTTTTGGATCACATGATATCCTGAAAATGGAATTAATTACCAAATGTTTCATAATGAACAGATTTTTATTGGATAAAAGTTTAAAGGTCAGATTATGGAGTTGTTTGTTTCAATGCAGCTTTACCAAGTGTAGTGGTGCCCTGCTTCTTTTTTGCATTGCAGCACTGCCTTAATCCTATGTTTGGAGTCAAGGTGGCTCTGTAATGTAGCATCCTTTTGCCCACCCTATCAGCCTACCATAATGGGTAGTTACAAACAAGCAGTTAGCAGGCCATTAAAAACCCTGTATTTGCCCCCAAAAGCTGTGCTGTGTTATTTTACACATGCATTTCATTTTGTGATGCCAGTGTGAATGGCAATAGGCAGCGAAGATATTGCTGACAAAACTATCTTTACTTGAGACAGGATAACTTTGGAAATGACTTGCCAGCTGTGGAGGCAGCAAAGAAGAAGCATGAAGCCATTGAAACAGACACAGCTGCCTATAAAGAACGGGTACAGGCCATAGAGGAGGTGGCCAAGGAACTGGAGGTAGAGAATTACCATGACATCAAGCGCATCAATGCTCGCAAGGACAGTATCCTGCGACTCTGGGAGTACCTCTTGGAACTGCTGCAAGCACGGCGCCAGAGGCTGGAGATGAATCTGACACTGCAGCAGCTGTTTCAGGACATGCTGCATAGCATCGACTGGATAGAGGAGATGAAAGTAAGGAGGGGCCTGGATAGGATTTGGTGGATTGCTGGAGATAATTTTTTCCCCATTAAACTGGACATATCCAATTCCTATAACTGCTCTTCATATGTTTTAGCCTCCAGTCCCCTAATCATCTTTGTTGCTCTTCTCTGCACTTTTTCTAGAGTCTGAAAATCTCTTTTATATCATGGCGACCAAAACTGGATGCAATATTCCAAGTGTGATCTTATCAAGGCATTATAAAGTGGTATTAACACTTCATGTGATCTTGATTCTATCCCTCTGTTAATGCAGCCTAGGACTGCGTTGGGTTTTTTTTGGCAGCTGCAGAACACTGCTAGCTCATATTTAAGTGATGTCCACTAGGATTCCAAGATCCTTCTTGCAGTTACTGCTATTGAGTCAGGTATTACCTATACTATATCTGTGCCAGTGATGGGTTGCTACCGGTTCGCCGCGCTTTGGGCGAACCGGTAGCGGCGGTGGCAGGAGGCTCCACCCACCCACCCGGACATCATCAAATACATTCTGCGCATGTGCAAAAGTGGTGTGCGTGCGAACCAGTAGCAAAGGTAAGTGAAACCCACCCCTGATCTGTGCATTTGGTTTTTCTTGCCTAAATGTAGAACCTTACTTTTCTCTACATTGAATTTCATTTTGTTAGATAGGGCCCAGTGTTTAAGTCTGTCAGGATCCTTCTGTATTTTAAGACTGTCTTCTGAAGTCTTGGCTATTCCTGACAGCTTGGTGCTGTCTGCAAATTTGGTGAGTTCCCCTTCTATCTCCTCATCGAAATCATTGATGAAGATATTGAAGAGTGCTATGCCTAAGACAGAGCCTTGGAGTACTCCACTGCATACTTCCCTCTATGTAGATACAGTTGCATTAAGGATTACACATTGACAGTGGTTGGTCAGCTGGCTACGAATTCATCTGGTGATGATGCTATCTGACCCACTTTTTCTATCTTATCAAGTAATAGTTTGTGGTCTTCTGAATCAAATGCCTTACTGAAATCCAAGTACATTATAACCACAGCATTTTGCTGGTCCACTAATTTTGTCATTTTGTCAAAGAATACAGTAAGATTTGTCTGGCATAAACTTTTTTTGACAAACCCATGTTGGCTTCTGGTTATGTTTTTGTTTGCTTCTAAGTGGTCACAGATTTGTTGCTTGATTATCTTTTCAAGAATCTTCTCAGGTATTCATGTCAGGCTGATAAGTTTGTAGCTTCCAGGATCCATTTTTTTCTTCTTTTTTTGAAAATGGGAACTACATCCTCCCTTTTCCCATCATCTGGTAGTTCCCCAGTGCTCCAGGATGTTTGATTGACATGGTTCAGTGGTTCTGAGATCATGTCTGCCAATTGCTTCAGAACCGTAGGGTGTAATCCCATGGGAGTACAATTTGGGAGTACATCGGAGTACAATTTCCATTGTTTCAAGAGAGCACACCTCTGTTTCTCCATCCAAATTTGTCTTCCTAAGTGTCTTCTCCAGGAGAATTCAGAATGCCACGTTATAAGTCCCATAGGAAGAGACAGCTGTGTGCCCATAAAATAAATTTATCTTTCCCTGAATTGTTTTTCTTAAACATGGATTGTACCTGCTTCTTTTCTCAGGTTCATCCTAAATTGCTATTCCTTAAAAAAAGGGGGGGGGGTTTCAAGGGTCCACTCCATACTTAGTTGTTTAAAAGAAAGGGAAATGCAGTTTCTTTTTGTATTTTTTCAGATAAAACTTTCATCTCCTGAAACTGGGAAGCATCTGTTGGAAGCAGAAGACTTGCTTCAGAAGCATAAATTGATGGAGGCTGACATGGCTATTCAGGCAGAGAAGATTCATGCTGTCAATGCAGCTGCCCTTAAATTTGCCAATGGAGATGGTAAGTGTTTGCCAGATTGCTAAGAATGAGCATATCATTGGTGTTTGCATCTATATAAAAGGAGAAGGGCTGAAGAGGGATAGGCTATATCTAACCTCTGGAAAGTTTCTTTTCTTATTGATTGTTTGAAGTGAATGCTTGTATACACTTTGTCAATATTTTTATTGATTGATTGATTGAATGAATGAATTGCTAACTGTATAATTCATTACATTCAGCTAGAATCTCTCTTGATTCTAAACTTGAGAATCGTAGGTGATGGACGTGTGCTTTAGAATTATAGCTGGCTGTTTATGGATTTTTGGTTCCTTGAACTATGAACACAAGGACTGAATGATGTAACTTGAATGATACTGGAAAGATTTCCATAGTGTTGCTTAGGTATAGTAATTGCCAGTTCTTGCTTCAACAGTCTCAATTTTTCCTCCCGGAATGTCTTCCTATATAGAGAACATAGCATATACTCAGTATGGCATTTATGAATAATATAAAATTCATCTAGTGGGTTATTCCTGGTTCCTGACTTTTAGAGTACTTGTGGCATCACTGATAAGACACTTCTGCTGCTAGTTAGAAAGAAAGGGAAAAAAGGGGGGGAAAGCCTTGAACTTGTTTTGTTTCATTATTATATAATTATATCTTCTAATAGAATTATTATATGATTATATCCCCTGGTATACCTCTATAATAAGACTTGTCATGTACTTTTAAATATTTATATTCAGTACGATTTACCAGAAAAGGTGCCAGTCTTTTTAAACAAGCACACCACCATTCCTGAAATATTTCCACTTTTAATCTTTGGTTGGTTTGCATTGTTTCTCTTCCAGATTCCCTGATTTTGAAACCAGCAAGAGTGACAGTTATTTTTCACATTTATTATATGAATTGTACCCAAAAATTTAAACCATAAGATTATTAATGTAAAGGAAAGTGTGTTCTGTATTAGAACTACTTGTAATTTTTGCCTACGTATCATGTGCAGGTTATCAGCCATGTGATCCCAAAATAATTCGTGATCGTGTGAACCTCCTGGAACTATACTACCAAGAGCTGATTGCTTTAGCTGCAAAGAGGAAAGCTCGCCTTGACCAATCCAAGCGCCAGTGGAAGTTCTTTTGGGAACTCGATGAAGCTGAAAGTTGGATCAGGGAGAAAGAGCAGATCTATTCTTCTCTGGACTATGGGAAAGACCTCACCAGTATTCTCATTTTACAGAGGAAACATAAAGCTTTCGAGGATGAGCTACGTGGCCTAGGGGCTCACCTGAAGCAGACCATCAAGGAGGGAGAAAGCATGATTGCTGAGAAACATTTTGGAGCTTCAAAAATCTGCAGCAGGATTGAAGAAGTGAAAGCTCTCTGGTCCCAGTTGCAGGAATTGGCAGCTTTCCGCAAGAAGAACTTACACGATGCAGAAAGCTTTTTCCAGTTCCAGGTAGACGCAGATGACTTGATGGCCTGGCTCCAAGATGCTAATCGGCTAGTATCCAGTGATGATGTGGGGCATGATGAATATTCCACTCAAGCCCTGGTTAAAAAGCACAGAGATCTCTTGGATGAGGTAGCGAACAATAAGAAAATTATGGACAACCTGAATAGGCAAGCACAGAGCTTCCCTGCCGAATTCCGGGATGTTCCAGGATTTGAGAACAGACTGAAGGCTATCCAGACAATGTATAATGAGGTGGTGTCTCTAGCAGATCTGCGCAGGCAGAAGCTACAGGATGCTTTGGATCTCTATACTATATTAAGTGAGACTGATGCATGTGAGCTTTGGATGAGCGAGAAAGAGAAATGGCTGGAGCATATGGAGATTCCTGATACCTTGGAAGATCTGGATGTTGTACAACATAGGTAAACAATATCATTTTTTAAATTGGATTCTCTTGTATCTACTTTTAGGAAGTGTGGAAAACAGATTGCATTTTAGGTCATATTTATGCAGAAATATTGAACATTCAAAACAGTTCACAAACTTTTAAGCAGAGTATGTGTAACCTCAATTTGCATACTTGAGACACAAATATTTTGCAGTGTGAGTCTACAATAATGTTTACCAGTCAAAAACAGGCATGAAAGGAGATAGGGGGATTAGTACCATAAACATTCAAAGTATGAATACCTGACTTGATTTCTTAAGCATAAACACAGATCTTCTTTCACAAAATTATAAATAGAATCCTAAATTCAAAAACAATTAAGTAGTGGTACGAGATCCTCCCTAACTTTTTGGGTGTTCTGAATAGTGAATAGTGAGCAGCAGTGAAGCACAAACTCTGTTTGTTGATTAAGTACCCCCAAGAATTATGGTACTCTTTTTTGAAGATAACAGCTTTAGCTGTAAAACCCTCATATCATGATCCAACACAATTATATGCTATTGGATAGATCAAAGAATCCTTTTTAGGAACAGATTAACATACGATTTTCCCATTGTTGGTATATATAAACACAATTTGCAGCTGAAATTGACAGCGATAACTTGTTTATTTATGAATGAATGATCCAATCAATTAATTTGGAGCAGGTACAGATTACTTTGATGTTATTTCTGAGGGCTACTTTATGTACTATTAAATGCATATTGAGTAAATTATGAACTGTTATATTATCTGAGATTAAAAGTAGTATGCATTTTGCAGTGGTAACCAGAATGACTAATATCTTTATATAGCAAAAATTACACACAATTTTCATCTGCATAAAGTTTCCCAATACTGATTTCTTGATAGGAAATGTAAAATGAAATGAAAAGGATAATAGTGAAGAACTGATAAACGTTCAGAAGTCTGAACAGCACGAAGTAACTGATTATTTTTACATATCCAGAAATTAAACTTGTTATATATATATATATACATACATACATCAGAACGTATCTCTGCAGTCTAAGACATGAAAACAATTTTTTTCAGGTGCTGTTTTTATGCTTAGATTCTTCTTCTAGACACAATCTAGCTACTGTGTATGAGACATGATCATTGTTGTCATTGTCATTTTACATACAGGATTCCTCATTTAATGATAATAATTGAGACCAGAATTTCCATCACTAATTGCCATGGTTGTAAAGTGCAACATCCCATGACTGCCCTGCTTAGTGATAGAAATTACAGCCCTTCCAGTTGCAGTCATTAAGTGAATCACCATGGGTTGTTAAGTAAGCATTTAGGCACCGTTTGTGATCTCCTGCTGGCTTCCCCATTGACTTTGCTTGTAGGAAGCTTGCAAACAAAATTGCAAATTAGGATCATGTGATCACAGGACTCTGCAAGTCATAACTGCAAGGCAGGCACTGATCACCTGGATTGTGATCACGTGACCGTGGGAATGCTGCAATAAATGTAAATATAAAGACTGTTCATAAGTATCACTGTAACCAGCATCATGGTAAGTTTGAATGGCCATTGAACGAGTGGTTGTTAAGTTAGAGACCACCTGCATATTATACGTAACTGGGATGCTTTAGATGGCTTTTTATATGGTGGGTTTGGTTTCATTCATTCATTCATTCATTTGAAGTGTTTTCTTACAGGTTTGATATTTTGGAGCAGGAAATAAACAGCCTGGCTTCTCAGATTGAAGGGGTCAATAGAGCTGCTAGTGCCCTAATAGAAAGTGGCCATCCACGCAGTGGGAAAGTGAGGCAGTGCCAAGAGCATTTGAATGCCAGGTAATAGATTATCTTATTTTTGTCCAACTGTTTTGTGCAACTGTTGTTTTCCAAATATTGCTATAAATATGCAAAGATAAAATAGTCCAGTTTAGCTATGGCTATAATTTGTCTAGGCAAACAAGATAGACTGAGGGAATGCCATTCGTTCATCCATCATCAAGTGATGGCCATTCCCTCTCCCAGTTTCTCTTCCACCATATAATGCATTGCTCCCAAAGATGGATTTCTGGAAAAGAAAAGGAAAGGGAGCAGGTAAAATATGTATTTCTATGGTGAAACAAGATTTTCCTCTATGCTTATTTTGAGATAAATAAATATACTTCAAAACATCACTCCTACTCCCCTGAGATTTTCTCCTTTCCTTCTGGTTCTTCTCCTGCTTAGTATTGGAACCACTCTCCCAGCTTAGGAGTCACAGCCCCGAGTGGTCCTGCCACCACTGGGACCACTTTGGCCTTTACTTTCCACATCCTCTCAAGTTCCTCCTTCAGGCTCAGGTGCTTCTCCAGTTACAATCACTGTTCTTCCTGATGTTGCTGTCACTTGGCACCACTACATCTATCACTACTACTGTCTTCTGGTCCTTGTCTACTTACCATTATGTCTGCCTGATTGGCCAGTACTTGCCAGTTTGTCTGGAAGTTCCATAGGATTGTAGCTTTCTTATTTTCCACAACCTTTAGTGGGATCTTCCATCTAGTCTTAGTTGGGTCTAGCCCATGTTCTGTAGAGATTTTCCTGTATATAATGCCAGCTACTTGACTATGCCATTCAATGTATGCTGTTTCTGCTGGCACCTTGCACCTTTCCACTATGTGTTGGATTGTCTCTGAGGCCTCTGTGCCAGAGGTGAAATGCTCCCAGTTCGGACTGGATTGCCCAATCTGGTAGCGATGGCGACGGATGATTCGGAGAACCATAGCAAAAATCCCTGCGGGGCCCTCCCCCCCCCAGTGCCCAGCTAAGCCGCACGATCATCTGAGGCTTTTTTTTTACTTTTAAAAGCATTTTTTCTACAACCTCTTCGGCTAAAGAGGTTGTAGAAAAATGTAAAAAAAAAAAAAGGCCACGCCTACCCAGTCACATTACCCCAAGCCACGCCCACAAAAGCCACGCCCACAAAACCGGTAGTAACAAATTTTACATTTCACCACTGCTCTGTGCATAGTGTGCAACTTAGGTTCTGCCTAAGACGTGGTAGACCCCTATTTCTATGGATCTGGTGCTTGTACTGTTATGATGAGGAGCCTGGTTTAGCTCAGCAGACTAAAAGCATAGTGATCAACAGCAGCTGTCTGCAATTACTGTAAGTTCGAATCTCACCAGGCTCAAGGTTGACTCAGCCTTCCATCCTTTCTAAGGTAGGTAAAATGAGGACCCAGTTTGTGGGGGCAATAAGCTGACTGTATAAATATACAAAAGTATGAAGGCTATTGCTTAACGCATTGTAAGCCGCCCTGAGTCTCCGGAGAAGGGCGGCATATAAATCAAATTTAAAAAAAAAAAGATTAGTGCCTCAGTACTGTCCTTTCATCCAGCCCTTTCCATCCTCTGGTAGGATTTCCTGATGTCTGCCACCTCAGCCATCTGTCAGTAGCACATCTGCAAAGTCTTGTCTTGACATGCCACTCCCACATTTGTTGCTGACTTAACAGCTCATCTTTGGTACCATCTGACTGATGTACTCCTGGATGCTCTGGATTTCATTTACAATAGTGACTTTGACACTCATCAGACCCCTATCTATCTATCTATCTATCTACCTACCTACCTACCTACCTACCTTTCTACCTTTCTATCTATCAGATGTTAAAGAAGGGCATTTATTTCATCACAAAAATGCTTATTTTGTTTTGTCTCCTAGGTGGAAGGTCTTTCAGGAAATGGTGGCTCAAAGGCGAAAAGCTGTTGATTTTGCTCTTAGCCTCCACAATTATTGTGTTGATTGTGAGGAAACCAGGAAATGGATCTTGGAAAAAACCAAAGTCATTGAATCTACACAAGACCTTGGTAAAAACCTGGCAGGCATGATTGCCATGCAGAGGAAATTGTATGGCATTGAACGAGACCTAGCAGCCATTCAAGCTAGGCTTGCCGTCCTGCAGAAGGAGGCCCATCGGCTTGCTGAAGAGCAGCCTGATCTGGCTGATGATATCTATAGTCGACTAACAGCTGTCTCTGGAGTCTGGCTGGACCTCCAAAATACTTTACAGTCCCAGGAGGCTTCCCTTGGAGAGGCCAGCAAGTTGCACAAGTTTTTGCAAGACTTAGATGACTTCCAAGCATGGCTGTTCAAGGCACAAAAAGCTGTTGCTTCAGAAGAGGTGCCCAACTCCTTGGTAGAAGCTGAGCATCTCTTGCAGCATCATGCTACAATTAAGGAAGAGATTGATCAACACAAAGATGTTTACAGCAACGTTAAGAAGATAGGAGACAGAGTGACTCAGGGTCAGACAGATACAGAGTATCGGCAGCTGGAGCAGCGGCTAGAGGGCATGGAGACAGGCTGGAATGCTTTATGTAAAATGTGGGACAGTAGGGAGAAATTCCTCAACCAGTGTCTTGGCTTCCAAGAATTTCTTAAAGATGCAAAACAAGCTGAAATCATTCTTACCAATCAGGTAATGTGTTTTAACATTGTGTCACAAGATTGTATCATGGTCCTTGAGTATTCTGGGTGGCATGTGGTTCAGTAATGAGATATCACATTTGCAGGCTGGATAATATACATGTACGGATAATCCTTGATTTATGACCATAACTGAACCCAAAATTTCTGTTGGCTAAGTGAGACATTTGTTAGGTGAATTTTGTCCTATTTTATGAAAACTCTGGTTTTCTTGCCACAGTTGTTAAGTGAATCATTGCAGTTGTTAAGTTAGTAACATGGTTAAGTAAATCTGGTTTCCCCATTGACTTTGTTTGTCAGAAGGTTGCATCACATGACTCTGGGATACAGCAACGGTCATAAATATGAGTCAGCTTGCCAAACATCTGAATTTTGATCACGTGATCATGGCAGTGGTGAAATCCAATTTTTTTTTACTACTGGTTCTGTGGGCGTGGCTTGGTGGGCATGGCAGGGGAAGGATACTGCAAAATCTCCATTCCCACCCCATTCTGGGGCCAGCCAGAGGTGGTATTTGCCAGTTCTCCGAACTACTCAAAATTTCTGCTACCGGTTCTCCAGAACCTGTCAGAACCTGTTGGATTTCAACCCTGGACCATGGATATGCTACACTGGTTATAAGTATGAAAAATAGTCATAAGCCACTTTTTTCAGTGCCGTTGTAACTTCGAATAATCATTAAATGAACTGTTGTAAGTAAAGCACTATCTGTATGTATGTAGCCTGTAGCATGGACTTGTATGTCATCTAAGCATATCAAATGGCCCAAGAAGGTTTGCCTGACTATTCAGTGCCACTTACATTATTTATTTACTTTTTTTTGCGTATATTCAGAAAAAGAAAAAGCTAAATACTATGTTTAGCAGCTGGCACACTCAATCCTTTAATAGGTCATAGCTATATGATGTCTTATCCTATAGCTATCATTTATAAGGTAGCATTATCAAATTAACTTTTAATAGGCATGAACTGAAATCATTTTTATATCTGGTATAAGGCATCAGTATTTTTTAACTGCCTATGTTGTATTCTCAGCTTCATTATTTTATTTTGGTAATATCTGGTTTAGGAATATACCCTAGCCCACACTGAGCCACCAGACACCTTAGAAGCATCGGAAGCTGTTATAAGGAAATTTGAAGATTTCCTCGCTAATATGGCAGCTAATGAAGAAAAGGTTACTGGCTTGATAGATACCGGGAGCAAGCTTGCTGCTGATGGGAATATTTATTCTGACAAAATTATGGAAAAAGTTCAACTGATTCAAGAAAGGTAACGTCAGTATGGAAGTTCAATGAATTAAGATCTATAGTTTGCATGTGCAAAAACTGAGTCTGAAATAGCAAGTAACTATTGTGGAGGAAGTAGGAGAACATTTCTCTTTAATAATGACATTTTTGTCATTTTTAGACACAGGACAAATGTCACAAAATCACAAGAGGCATTTGTGTTACTAAAGGACAATAATGACCTGCAAAATTTCCTACAAAACTGCCAAGAGGTAAGAATTTTGAATTTTGAACTAGCTACTACTGCTAATCTAGGATGAGTCTGTGCTTATCCTTTTTTCCCCCCAAGAGAGGCTATAGTTTTGGTGGATGCCAGTGATAGATGGTTTTATTGTTTGGGAGTACGAATATATGGAATGATTGTGAGGGTTGGGGATAGTGAGGACTTCAGGTGGCACTGGGAGCCACATCTAAAATGCCATGGGAGTATTCCTCCACCTATTATCCAATGAAGCTTGATGTGAATTAGTATGACTGATAGAATGGCAGAGACAGTGGCCCAGAGGGAGGGAGGTCAGGACTGAGGATAGATGTCCACCTCATGGGGTGTAAGGCAGGACAACCAATTCAAGTGGTGATGGGTAAGGGTAGGAATGGGAGAAGGAAAGCAGGTAATTACAGGGGGGAACACTCCGATACTTAATACTGGTGATGTGTTCTGGCCCTTCTAACTCATGCCCAGACCCTGAGCAACAGACCCTCAGATATCCAGGTCTTTTACTGCTGCTAATGAAGACCACACTCATTTGTGATTTTCTTGGGGAAGAACAAGCTGATCTGGCATGCATTACTAAGACCTGGTTGACACCAGAGGAGGGTTTTTTCCTCTTGGAGATGTGTCCAGCAGGATTTAGGATCCAGCACCAATTAAGGCCTCAGGGCAAAGGAGGGAATGTAGCAGTTGTCATTCAGGAATCTTGTTTGGCCTTTGGGAGTTATGCTCCCCAAATTTCCAGATGTGATACTGTTCCTGAAGTTGGGCCTATGGAATCAGTTGGGAGTGTTACTGCTGCCATCACTCCTGACACTCCCCATGGCTCATAGAGGAGTTGAGGGTGTTGAAAAGAGCCAAGAGACAGCTAGAGCGGACTGGAGGAAAACAAAGAACCGATCATAGGCCAGAGCCGCTATTAAGGCCTAACTCATGGAGGTAAGAGTAGAGAAACATCTCTACTGTATTTCTCCACACATTTTACATCCACAGAGTGCTGCCATTTATAGGGCCAAGCAGAGGAATTTGTCAAGCACCTGACCGATAAAATCGCTCAGATTTGTTCTCAGTTGGAATCCAGGCATGGAGCAGATTCATTGTTGATGCCCAAGTAGGGGTGAAATGCTCCCGGTTTGGACCGGATCGCCCGATCCGGTAGCGATGGCTGTGGGTGGTTCGGAGAAGCAGTAGCAAAAATCCCTGCCCCTCCACCCCCCATGCCCAGCTGAGCCACACAATCATCAGAAGCATTTTTTTTTACTTTTAAAAGCATTTTTTCCACAACCTCTTCTGATGAAAAAATGCTTTTAAAAGTAAAAAAAATAGTCTCTGATGATTGCACGGCTCAGCTGGGATCCTCAGAGGCTTTTCAAAGCATTTTTTTCTGCAACCTCTTGGCCGAAGAAGTGGTAAAAAAAATGCTTTGAAAAGTCTTTGACGATCCCAGCTGAGTTCCTGATCGGCAGAGAGGCTTTTCAAAGCATTAGAAAAAATGTTTTGAAAAGTTTTTTTTTAAAAAAAGTTGGCCACGTCCACCCAGTCACATTAACCCCCCCACCACCACCACCAAGCCACGCCCACGGAACCGGTAGTAACAGATTTTACATTTCACCCCTGTGCCCAGGGAGTGGACTCACCCAGTTATATGAGAGTAGTTTCAGTCTATTGGACTTGAGAAAATGGACAGGGGCCTTGGGGCTGTTAGTGTAACAATTTGTTTATTAGATTTGCAGGTGGGTCCATGCAGTAATTAATATATTGCTTCAGGAAGGGAATTTCCAGGACCATTTATGTTAGTCTTGGTCTGAACCTTCACTGGATCCCACCTGCCTGAAAAAATTCCATCCAATTTTTCACCTCCCCTTTTAAAAGAAAAGGCGGTGGAAAAAGTCATTGTGCTGCAGCTTCGGAAGGTCTTAGATAAAATAGATTATCTGGACCCCTTTCAGCTGGGTACCCAGCTCAGTTATGGGTAGAAACGACGTTGATCGCACTTGTAGACCATCTCTGATGGGAGCAGGATTGGGGTAGTGCATCCAGCTTTGCCCTTCTTCACCTCTCAGCTGCTTTCAATACCATCGACCATGATATAATTTGAGCTCATATGAAACCCAGAAATTATCTGGAGAAAGGGAAATAAATAAATAGATTAGCTGGGTCTTGTAGCAAAACCTGCCATTGGCAAATTTTTTTTTTAAAAAAAAAGCAGGAACAGCAACAAGTTGGAAAAGACAATACCGTAAGGGAGTGTCTGGGAATATCTGTGAAAGACCATAGGTTTCTACTTTCAGCAAAATGCTACAAGAGTCAAATATATCCACTTTTCATACTTTATAAACATAATGCTATTTTATTGATAGCTTACCATGTGGATTGAAGAAAAGATGCTTACTGCTCAAGATATGTCATATGATGAAGCACGGAATTTGCATAGCAAATGGCTGAAGCATCAGGCTTTTATGGCAGAACTTGCTTCCAACCAAGGGTGGCTAGAAAAGCTGGATGAGGTATGTTGCTTTTATTCCCCCAGATATGCATGGTCTTTCTTCATACTCCCACATCTTAACATTTTTGTGGCTCCTCATGTTTGTAAAATGTTTGAGATAGGGTTGGAGATCACTATCCTTTTTGTTTATTAAGTTTTATTGTAACCATGTATGTATTTTACTGTTTTTGTAAACTGCTCCGAAGTGCAAATGCAGATCTGTATATAACAGAATCAAAGAAAAAGAAGGAATTATTACTAACTCTACCAAAATAGCTGTCATTAAACAATTATCTCTGGTTAAAAATGTAGGGGGAAATTACCAATGAATGCTAAGTGGGTTTAAAATCCTTGGATGTCATGTCATCAAAATTACCAAGCTCGTTTTGCAATCAAGTGGAATATTACATTGATGTTTGTGAATTTTTTTTTCATGCCATGCTATTCTTAAAAATTCAATTGTGTAGTGTAATACTAAGAACTGTTAATACGTACCACTAAATTCAGATAATGGCAAATTGGCAAGTTAAAGAGTTGCTTCATGTCTGCACCTTTGTAATGGAATAGCGGTGAAGCCAACAAAATACTGTATATAGTGTGTTTCTTTTATATTTGAAAACATACTTATAACATTCATATTTACATTTTCTTTGCACATGCAAAAGGATAGTTTACAGGAATTTTGTGTGTGTATGTTTTCAGACCAGAAAAGATATGAGATTATTATGTTACGTTTATCCAGTTTTTTGTTTCCTTTTAAAACAAAATGTGGGATTATTGTTTGAAACAGGAATAACAGGGAAGTAGAGACTTCATTACATTGTTCAGTTACAGTATATAGTAGCTGCTTAATAATAGGATTTTCCCCACTTCCCCCCAGTAGAAAGGCAGCTCACATGGAAATCTTTTGCAAAGAATGGATTAAGCCACCTGTTTCTTTCCACAACCCTAAAACTTGACAATTTCTCATAAAGCAAGTGAAATATTTTGATGCATTTAATAACATGATATACAGCAGCTTTAGTAACACAAAATGCTACATCATTTTTGCATGCCCCTCCTCCTCAGTGAGGGGATATACTTGTAGTCTCAAGAGATTTTATCGGAGCATAGAGATTAGAGTCATGATTGGAGATACCTCCATGGGCTTTTCCCCACATTCTCAGCAATGGGCTTTCCTTCTGTATACCACTTTTAAGAAACCACTGCTCTATTTATGGGGCAGACTCCTTTTAAAATCTTTTTTCAATATCATCATTGCTGTGTTTACATTTTCCTTCAGCTTTATGCAAAGCCATAAAGTTTCAATCACTGGGTATAAGTGTTCAACCAGCTTTAGCATTATCCAGTACACATTTTGCTTCTTCTCTAGTAGTCTATTACTATTTTAATGCTTTACTCAAGTCAAGATACATTATCACCAGTGCTAGTTAACTAAATAGGTCCATCTACCAAAAATGAGATCCTGCCAACAATGCATTGTTTTCTAAATAGTCACAAATAACTACTTAATAATTCATTACAGAATTTTGCCCAATATTGATATATATGTAATTATCCAGATTCATTCTTCCCCCTTTGGTGAAAATAAAAGCAATATTTGTCCCTTTTCAATTTTTGGCCCTCTGCCCATCTATTACAATTTCTCAAAGATCACAGAAAGAGCTCCAATATGACACTGTAAACTCCTTTTCTCAGATATAATTCATTGTTAATCATTGTTTAACTTAGGGTTCCTGCTCCTTATTTTGTCAACTGTTTTCCCTTTTTAGGAGAATACCAAATCAAGATCTGCTATCTTTCCACATATGTTACTATCATACTATCATTTCTATCATAGTATCTTTTCCCAACATAGGTCCAGCCCTTCTTTTTTTCTACTGAAAAAACTTAAAGAAGTTTTTTGTGTGACTTTTAGTCCCCTTAAGTCCCCTTTGCACATAGCCCATATTTATTTCTGGTAATATTAGGTATTTCCTAGTATAGTTTAAAAAGAATATAAGTAGCGCTGTGCTGGATTGGACCCCTCACTTATCTGGTGCAGCAGTCTGTTCTTATAGTGGCCTACCAATTTAACAAGGAAGCCCGCTAGTCTCCCAGTATACGGACTTCAGAGCCAACTGTCAACTGTCCAACTAGTGAACCAAAAATAAGTGAACACTCTTGGGAGTTTTGAATTCCCAAAAGCTTTGAATTTATTGGATATACCATTTTGGTACAAAAGCTTGCCTAATTAAACAACAGCTTCTTCCCACCTCTGGGTGATCACATCCAATTATGAGACATCCTTTTGTTACGGAACAGTCTATCTCTTTCTCCAATACCTGCAGTGGTGACCTTGACGATTGCCAAGCTCTCACGAACTCCACAAATATTCTCAGCATTCTATTTCCCCTTTTCCTCCCCCCAGTTCATTGGCAAGTTGAAAAGCATTAAGGATTGAAAGAAGCAAAGCGGTTCAATCTTGACAGTCACACTGCCATCAAAGCATGAATAATTAATCCCCATGGATCTCCGTGAGAGTCCCTTCTTGGGAGATTGTACCCATCTTCCATTTGGTATACATATCCCTTTTGACTCACAGTTCTGTTGAAAGCTTCCTATTAATCCAATTTGATTTCATAAACTGCCCATTTTTTGGTTTTGATTGAAATCCTGTAAGATTGAACTTTCAATGTCTTAATTTTTTAGAACTTCTCCACACTCTTGTTCCTTCTGACCTGAATATTTAATGTTCACTGAACAGGATATTTCTCTAAGTTGGTTGAAGTTGGTTTTCCTCTATAACTATGTTCCAGTTTATTTTTATATAGGATCTTGAACTCAAATATGACATGGGGATTTCCTCCTAAAATTCCCATTGTTTTATCTATTCAACCAGCTCTCCTCTATTAGTTAGAGCTGAGCTAGGAGAGTCAATCCCTTTGTCTCTTCTTCACTCTTATGGAAAATATTCTAGCACTGTTAGTTTGGTAACAACTGCAACAGTGATGGAATTCAAATTTTTTTACTAAAGGTTCTGTGGGCGTGGTGTGAATTGGTGGGCGTGGCTTGGTGGGTGTGGCAGGGGAAGGATACTGCAAAATCTCCATTCCTACCCCACTGGGGGCAGCCAGAGGTGGTATTTGCCGGTTCTCCAAACTACTCAAAATTTCCGCTACCGGTTCCCCCGAACCTGTCAGAACCTGCTGAATAGCACCCCTGATCTGCAAGAAAACAACCAAGCTCAGAGAGCACCAAGAACGCCTCACTTCAACCCTAACCTACAAAAATTTTGCTTTATTGAGAAAATATTCTTTATGAAAGTAGTGAAAGCTGCTGGAATCTGGTACCACTGGGAGGACCTTCACCTAGCCTTCAACTTCACTGCCAGTAATAATTGTTTTAACCACTTCACTGTAAACACAGCATCGTTAATTGGCTAGGGAGCACTGTTTCACTACTAGCTATATGTTCTATCCTATGAAAACAAAAGAGAAAATAAACTATATTTTTCATCTTCTGTACACTTTTCTTCCAGGAAGGACAACAATTGGCAAAGCAAAAGCCCCAGTATGCAGATGTTGTGTCCCAGAAGCTAGAAGCACTTCATCAACGTTGGGATATGTTGCAGGCAACCACAGAGGAAAAGGCACAGCAGCTGTTTGATGCTAACCGCTCTGACCTTTATGCGCAGAGCTATGCTGACCTTAGTGCATGGATCAGTGAGATAGAGGAGAAGCTAAAATCTGATGTCCAAGGGAAAGATCTCACAAGTGTTAACATCCTTCTGAAGAACTTGAAAGTAAGTTACAATCCTCCTAAAAATAATGTCTATGTTTATTGTTTGAAACCCCTTATGGACTTTTTATAAAACAGAAAAAAAGTGAACTTAAGATCTATGGTTTTCACAATTAGATAAGATAATTTATGGAAAGAAGAGAATGGTGATTTAACTTCAGAGAGAGAGGTAAATCTACTGTTGAACATATAACTGCTGTAAAGAAGATCAGAAGCTACTTCTTTATAACATTTCTTTTTTTCCATTTTACTTCCATATTTTTTCTTTTTGCCGCTTAGCTTTCCCTTTCCCTTTTCTTTTTTCCGTATTATTTTTTCTTAGTTTGTATTTTTACCCTTTTTGTGCAGCTTTCAATAAAATTATATTTAAAGGAAAAGTAATAGTCCTCCGACCTAGAAAGTCTTCATCTCTCTTGAACTCAGTAGCATATAAGTCAGGCATTTGTTGGACATGTTTGGCTTTTTCTCCCAGAGAGGATTTATTTGAAGTGGTGAATAATAGTTACAGAGTAGATATCTCCTGTACTTTGGATCGAAGCTGTTGTGGAATCTAGAAAAAGGTTAAGCTTTTTTAAAGAAAGGTGCACTGTGTCTGCCCACACCTGCTTCGAAGGACCTTTTTGGCTTCAGATCTGAAGTGCAGCAAGTCATCTTCAGTCAACCTCCTGTGGCATTCTAAATGACTGGAGTAAGGCACATGGCCAAATGTTGTGATCCACTTGACAAGGGGATTTTTTTTTTAATTTAAAATATTTTATTAGTTTTAAAAGTAAAACAATGGACATTGCTCAACGTCTCTGGTTTCTAACATTTGCATCTAAATCAAGTTAAGAAGTAATATATTCCTTGATCTACATACAAATTTACATATCTCCTATTTCATTATATATCAAGTATGCAGTGTTTTGCTTCCTAAACAACTATGCATGTATTTAATAAACCTATATTACATTCTCAAATTCAATATTTATTTATTTATTTATTTTATAAAATTTGTATGCCGCCCTATCTCCAAGGACTCAGGGCGGCTCACAATGACAATCAACCAAGCAACTGTTAAAAACAACAAATATACACAAAAATATCAAGAAAGTTTTTTTTTTAAAATTTAAAATATACATCAGTCCAGGCCGGGGGACATAAATAGCCAGGTTATATAGCCAATATATCAATATACATTGATATATTGATATATATTTCCAGACATTCGTTATCCCTTGTTTTTGGCATTCTTCCTCTTATCTAACTAATTATAAAATGTATTCCAGGCTTCATAGTATGTTGACTCACTTTTGTCTTTGAGTTCTAAAGTGAGTCTGTCCATCTCTGCACAGCTGTACATTTTGTGTATTACTTCTTCTTCTGTGGGTATTTCTTTACACTTCCATTTTTGAGCAAATGCTAGTCTTGCCGCGATAAGTATATGCAATATTAAATAGGTTACATTATTGTCATATTTGCCATCTGTCATGCCCAGTAAGAAAAATTCCAGCTTAACTTGTATTTTAAACATTAACATCTCTTCTAACCAGCTCCTTATTTGCTGCCAGAAACTTTTGGCTTTTAAGCATTCCCACCACATATGGTAATATGACCCTAGATCCACCTCACATTTCCAACAAATTGGGGAGTATTTTTTACTAATTCTTGCCAATCTTGTGGGTGGGAAGTGCCACCTGTACAACATTTTATACAGGTTTTCTTTATAAGAAGCCGCCAGTGTGATTCTGAAATTTTCCCCCCACAAATTTTGCCAATTGTCCAAATTGATACTGTACCCAAAACATCTACTCCAAGATACCATCGTCTCCTTAACTTGTTCTTCGAGCATATCTTGTTCTAATAAATAGTGGTACCATTTTTTTATGGCCTTTCCCTCTGTGCTTAGTAAAATTTTATCCAGTTCTGATGGTTCTAATTTTATATCCCGCTCTTTTTTATCCTTCATAAATTTGGATTGTATTTGTACGTATATTCACCATTCTAATTCAATCCCTTCTTCCTTTAATTTATTCCTTGATTTTAATTCCCCTTTCATGTTTAGTAATTCTTTATATGTAATAGCCCCTCCCGTTTTGAGAAGATTAAGATGTGTGAGCATTTCTACTGTCGATATCCAATTGGGGATATCTATATAGTTACTTCTTTTAGTCTTGATCCAAATATCTAAAAGTGCCCTCCTAATATAATGCCTTTGGAAGTACTGGTGGACCTTATACTTCTCTTCCCAGATGATAGCGTGCCACCCTATTTTTTTTTTTTATTACAATTTATATACCGCCCTTCTCCCTGAGGACTCAGGGCGGTGTACAGCCAGACATAAAAAACATAAAATATAAATATTAAGACATTTAAAATATATATAATTTGGCTACAAAATTTAAAACTCACAGACCAATTAAAATATTAAAAATATTTAAAATTTCTTCTTAAGCCAGCCCGGCTTGTTGGAAAAAATGTGTTTTTAGGGCACGGCGGAAGGCACTGAGGTCATGAATTCTCCTAATCTCCGGGGGCAACTGGTTCCAGAGGGTGGGTGCCCCCCACAGAGAAGGCTCTCCCCCTGGGGGTCACCAGCCTACATTGTTTGGCTGATGGCACCCTGAGGAGGCCCTCTCTGTGGGAGCGCACGGGTCGATGGGAGGTCATCGGTGACAGCAGGTGGTCTCGGAGATAACTAGGCCCTATGCCATGGAGCGCTTTAAAGGTGATCACCAACACCTTGAAGCGCACCTGGAAGACCACCGGAAGCCAGTGCAGCTCGCGCAGGAGCGGTGTTATGTGGGAGCGCCACGCTGCTCCCGTCACTACCCGCGCGGCCGCATTTTGGACCAGTTGGAGCCTCCGGGTGCTCTTCAAGGGGAGCCCCATGTAGAGAGCATTACAGTAGTCTAGGCGGGAAGTGACAAGGGCGTGAGTGACTGTGCACAGGGAATCCCGATCAAGAAAGGGCCGCAACTGGCGAATCAGGCGAACCTGACAAAAGGTCCCCCTGGCTACAGCTGTCAGACCTATTTGAAGGTCATGTCCTTCTAGTGTCAACAGTCTTCTATTTTTAAGGTGTAGCCAATCACTTATCCAAACCAGAGCTGCAGCTTGCTGATATTTTTCCCAATTTGGAAGGCCAAATCCTCCTCTTTCTTTTGCATTTTGTAATAATTTTAATTTAATTCTTGGCTTTTTGCCTTGCCATATAAATTTTGCTATGATTCTATTCAAATTTGTAAAGAATTTTTTTTTGAGCCAAATTGGTATACATTGGAATAAATATAAGATTTTGGGTAGCACGTTCATCTTAATTGTAGCAACCCTCCCCATAAAGGAGAGTTGCAATCTTCCCCATCTTTCTAAATCAATTTTGATTTGCTCAATTAGTCTATCCTAATTCTCCTCTTTTAAGCGTCATGCATCTTGATGTCAATTGGATCCCTAGGTATCTAATTTTTTTAACTATCTGAATATCAATTTTTCCCTCTATATCTCTTTTTTGCTCCTCCGTCATATTTTTTACTAACATTTTTGTTTTGTCCTTATTTATCTTTAAGCCTGCTACCTTCCATATTCCTCCAGTACTTCCATTAGCCGTATGCCCGATTGCATTGGCTCTTCAATAATAAAGACGAGATTGTTTGCAAACACTTGCAATTTAAAAATTTCATTTCTGATCTTCAAACCTTTAATTTGGATATCTTCTTGAATTACTCTATTCAATGCTTCTAACGATAAAATAAACAGTAGAGGCGATAGTGGACAGCCCTGT
Source organism: Ptyas mucosa (assembly GCA_012654045.1). Taxonomy (NCBI): domain Eukaryota; kingdom Metazoa; phylum Chordata; class Lepidosauria; order Squamata; family Colubridae; genus Ptyas; species Ptyas mucosa. The sequence goes on along the minus strand of WNWU01000045.1, from coordinate 4,690,010 downwards.
CTCGTGCCTTTCTGGATTTGGAAGTTCTTTGTTGTTTCCCCATTAATTACCACTTTTGCTTCTTGTTCCAAGTTAAATTGCTCTGCACACCTTACCATCACAGATATGCAAAAATCATCAGGAAATATTAAACCCTATTTTGTTAGAAGTCTATAATGATGTTTTAAACGAGGCAAAAATTCCAACCACATGGAAAGAAGCAACAATTACTCTGATCCCGAAGGAAAACTCTGACCTGACATATGTGAAAAACTATAGACTATCTTTATTGAATTCGGACTATAAAATTTTCATGACAATTATGGCCAAAAGATTAAAAAATTCTTAGAAAATTTTATCCACTCTGATCAAAATGGCTTTCTGCCCAGACGATATATAAGAAATAACATTAGGATTATATTAGATATTACGGAATACTATGAGCTTCACAATGAAAAACAGATAGTACTAATATTTGCTGATGCACAGAAAGCATTTGATAATGTTAAATGGGAATTAATTTTAAATCAACTAAAGTATATGGAATTTGGGGAAAAATTTATAAGGATGCACTTGACGAGGGAATTAAGGACAAGAATAGAAATGGGAAATAACTTTCAGAGAAAGACATTTATTATTAACCATTGTCTTGAACAGATCCAAACTGCTAGAAAATGTCTGAAATTTATCCACAATTTACTAATTGTTGTAGTAAATTGCTGTAATTTCCAACTGCCTCTCAAATCACTTCTAATCAATTCACCCCTGAAATCAACATTTGCAGTCTGTTGTTCAAATATTGTCTAGATGGGAATAGGGATGATATCTGTATAATGTCTGAGTGATGGAGTTAAGCATATAGATCTCAACAAGACAACAAAATGTGAAGATTTCTCATTTCAGCATCTGGATGAGCAAGTCAGCTTGCGGAAGAAAGAGATGGAAGGCTTACTTTCTCAGGGCCCTCCAGTCAAGAGAGACATGGATGAAGTGGACAGCAAGCATGAGATCATTGAAAGGCGATTTCAGGACCTTGCAGAGCCGTTGGGTAGGAAGAGGAAAGAACTGGAGATGGCTAAGGCTGGATATCAATTGGACCGGGATTTGGCAGATGAATTGGTGAGTATTGGCTAGATAGTTACTGGTTTTATTGATGTCATTTAGAGAGAAGATCTCAGAAGATGGTTCACATGGATTAGTTGTTTCAGATATTAGGAAAATTGCATAAGAATCTGTCTTTCATCCTCTCTTGTATACACATTTGACATTGTGGCATGTTACCTTAGTCTTTCTTCTCTAATGCAGCTTTGGGTGCAAGAACGACTCCCTCTTGCTCAGTCTACTGACCACGGCACAAATCTTTTGTCAGTCCAGCTACTTACAAAGAAAAACCAGGTGAGCCTCCCCATCATAGTTGGAAGATTTTTTTTCTTCACCTAATTCTACTTTATAACAAAGCAACTGAACTTTTATTATAGTTACGAACATTCAAAAATATATTTTGTCTTTATGGTAATTGTTAACAAAAGGAAGCCAAGCTTTTTTCTAAAGGCCATTTTTCATACACAACTAATTGTGAACTAAACATCTCCTAGCATCTTTACTTTATGGTGCCCCATATTTATCTTCATCTTCTTTTCAGTGCATGCATGAAGCATTCTTAAATTGTTCTTATATGTACTGGAGTTAAACTAGTGTTTTTCTCTTAAGCTGACAACATCCAATAGCAGCTGCAAAGGATGTTATATCTGAGGTACATGACCTTTAAGGCCTGGAATCTTGCTGCCTTTTTTCATTCTCCATCAGGAATACTGAATACAGTTTAATAAAAAGGACAACTCTATTCAATTTGTTTCTGATTTCACTCATTCATTTCTTTAAACCTGCCCTATTCTTTGCCTAGACCCTGCAGAAAGAAATTACTGGTCATGCCCCACGAATTGAGGAAGTTGTTGATAGAGGGGAGAGCATGTTGGCTAAAGCTGAACGGGATGGGGACTTCAGAGACACGGAAGAATGTCTCAATCAGTTAAAGGTTTCCTGGAGCACCTTACAGGAGGAAACCTTGAAGAGGTTGCGGCGCCTAGAAGAAGCCAGTGAGGCTCAGCGATATTATTTAGATGCTGGAGAAGCAGAGGCCTGGATAAGTGAACAGGAGCTTTATGTAGGGACAGATGAGAAACCAAAGGTAAGAGCACCTCCCATTCCAATGAAGACTATTCCCAAAGTGTGTTGCTTTCTAGGAAGATGACATCCTAACCATGTTTGTTGGGAAGTAGACCTGTTCATCCCTGGGGACAGTTAAGACCTGCATATTTATTCTATTTGGACTATTTTTTTAATCTTAAAAAAGCTCTAGGAGAACAAAGATACAGTTTCATTCATTATCTTTTCTCTCTTCTTTTATCTCACAAATGGCAAAAGAAACATGACTGGAATCCAGTATGATATTGAATGTCTTTCTGTGTGCATCTGTGCATGTGTCTATATTGTATGATAATTTATAAGAAATTGCTTAACATCCTGGGTAGCAGTTTTAAAAAGAGCGATGCGTGAAAGAAAAGGAAAATTTGTTTCTGTCTTCTCTTGTCTTTCATACACAAAGCATTGTAGTTTACTTTCTCTATCTGCAAAAGAAGATAGAGCACCATAACCTAGTTGTGACAGAAAAAGTTCTACTTCCTTCATGAATGAAGGTGATTTAATGTTTTTCAACAGCACTGATTTCATTTTGCTGTGCTTAAGCTATCTTTTGTTTAGGATAAGAACTACTTACCTTAGTGACATTAGGAATGTCTTTTGGAGAAGAAGGGATTTTTTTTCACAAATTATCTTATATATTATTAAACCTGATTCAGAAGCAAGTCCATTGGAGCTTACTCCCACTTAAATTCATAACTTATACACTCTTTGGCTACTTTCCACATACCTCCTGACTTTATCTAGTATATCTTCGGCAGCAATTCTGCATTGTCCTGTTGATTCTTGCACAGCTTTGTCCCATGGACCTGAGCAGCATCCTCTCCAGCTGACCAATGAAAGGATGTAAAAATTTAGAGGGCCTTGGTTATAAGAAGTAGGGAGAAATCTTGTGAGCCAGGAGTTCTTTTCAATGAGAAAAGGAAGATTAAGCTATAAAACTGTTTTAGCCTATGTAACCTAAGCCATGTGGAAGGGGGGTTGGTTTTCCTTGGCCTTGTTGTTGGGGAATGGACCTAAGGTTTCCTTCACTGCAAAGATCAATAGATTCAATTACTTAACCATCTCAGGATGAAGAGAGTGGCATTGTGATGCTGAAGAGAAACCTTCGCCAGCAACGATCCATAGAAGAATATGGGAAAAACATCAAGCAGCTGGCCAATCGGGCCCAGAAACTGCTATCTGCTGGCCACCCAGAAGGGTGAGTACTTTTGATAACAGTAACTCCGAAATCTTCGAAATATAATAGCCAGGAGAATCACAAGTTATTGCATAAGATTAAGTTGAGCTGCCTTTCCTTTTAGGTGACTTGTCTCCAAACTTTGTCTTTGTGGTTTTTCAGAGAAGATATCATCCGATTGCAGGGGCAAGTAGATAAGCAGTATGCAGGGTTGAAAGACCTGGCTGAGGAACGCAGACGTAAAGTAGAACTTGCATATCACCTGTTCAAACTGAAGCGAGAAGTTGATGATCTGGAGCAGTGGATTGCAGAGAGAGATGTAATCGCATCATCCCCAGAGATGGGTCAAGACCTCGACCATGCCACTGTGAGCAAGCACCGTGAGAATGTCCATTGGGCAGTCCATTGTGGCCATTTTATTTTGAGGTGTAGACCATAGGTTACAAATGGTGCAGCTTGGCTCTACACAATGTCCTGCAATAGCTTGACAGAAAATTGCTGACAGGTGCATTACAATTACCTATATTTTAGTAGTTAGAAATGTATATATTATTCGTGGGGAAAGTAAAGATCACAAACTGTTTCTAGAAGGATTCATGTTTCTTGAATCAAAAGCAAGAAAAACATCTGATGAAGGAAACTCTAGACAACAACATCTTTTTGCCATAACAATTTAACAGACATTTAAGACATTATAGAACACTATCTATAGCAGTGATGGCTAACCTTTATGCCATCGCGTGCCAAAAACAGGGGGAGTGCGGTGGGGTCACACGCACGCGTGCTCACATCCATAATTCTATGCGCCCTGCCCCCCCTCCCGTGCTCCCCCATTTTTGGCACATGATGGTCGAGTGGGCCCGGTAGGCCCATTTTTTGTTCTCCCCAGGCTCCAGAGCCTTTCTAGGAGCCTAGGGAGGGCAAAAACGGCCTTCTCCACCCCCCCAGAGGCCCTCTGGAGGCCGGAAACAGTGTGTTTCCTGACTTCTGGTAGGCCCAGAAGGCCTGAAAATCAGCTGGCTGGCGCACACATGTGTGCCGGAGCTGAGCTCGCATGCCCACCAATATGGCTCCGCATGCCACCTGTAGCACCTGTGCCATAGGTTCGCCATCACGGATCTATAGTGTTCTAGAAAAAGTGTCTGTAATAAATCCTACACAGAATTAGTTTATGATACTAGTTTCTGCTGAAACTCTGAAACCTATAAAAGAGTCACACCTGTAACACCACTACTATTTCTTTACATTCATAAGGCTTCTTCTCTTCAAAAGAAACAAAAGAGACCGGATATAGGTGTATGAGTCAAGAAGAATGCAGTTCCATTATAGGGCTAGAATTATTTTCCCAACTTCTTCCCTTGTTAGTATGGCAGATTTTAAAAGGCATTTATTGAGATCTCTCTTTTCCCTTATTTTGAAAATGCAGTCTATAATTGTAGGCCTCCAATCCCTAGAGGTACAATAATACATGTCGATAGATGTAAACAACAAAGCCAAGCTAGGTGCCCACCAGTATAGATTATTCCTAATTAATTCAGGACATATTAAATAATTGTCTGAGCCTTCCCTGATCATAGTTAGATAATTAAATTTAGCAACCATTTCTGCAGGCCAAACCTCTATAAATTCTCTGTGGATTAACAAGATCTTTTTTCGATTTGCATCATCATTGTGAAATTTCCTAAAATACCTCTCACAGGTCTTGTGAAATAGCTATTAATAAAGAATAGATCATTTTCAATGTGGCCCACTGTGATGCAACAAAAATATTGTTATTTCTTACTGCTTGCACATGACTTGCCCAAGTATTATCATAGTGATACTGTTTCACCTTTGAAGCTGCTTTTGCTTCGAAAGATTCTGTACTGACATTTGTCCTAGCTGCCTATTGACTGAATGTTGTGGATTTGGTGTTAAAACAGTCAAAGAAAATAAAGAGAACAATTGAAGTTAATTTGCGTTAAAATGTACATGCAGTACACTTGGTAACATTTTTATTTATATATTACAGGATTAAAGCATTAGAACATCAGACATTAAAAGTTAAAACATTACAATTAATATTAAAATTGAAATGTTTATACTAAACCCTTGAAAAAAATTGATTGTGCCAAAAGGGTGATGCACTGTGTAAAACCTTGGGCAGCACACCGCCTCATTTATGAATAACTCAGGCTGTGGTGGGCATGCTTATATGTATACTATTTCAATGTTGCCTAATAAAGTTATGTTTAAAAAATAGCCAATCTTTAAGAAGAGAAGTGGGAAGCAGCATTTTTAAGGTACTCCTATGTTTAAATTTGGGATAAAAGCAGGTCTGATAGCTGAAAAAGCCAAAGATTTTTTAAAGTTCTGTAACACCAGACAAAATTTTTACCATTTTTGGCTCAAGGATGAAAGGTATTGAAAAATATTGTGTTCATTCTGGTTTTTGTTTTTGACTAGCTGCTACGGGAAAAATTCCGTAACTTCGCCCTTGAAACAGGAAACCTGGGACAGGAGCGGGTGAACAATGTCACTCACCGAACTGATCAGCTGATTGATATCCACCCAGAAGCTGCCACGATTGCAGAGTGGAGGGATGGTTTGAACGAGAGCTGGGCTGACCTGCTTGAGTTGATTGACACCAGAATGCAGTTGTTGACAGCTTCCTATGATCTGCACAAGTTCTTTTATGATGGTAGTGAGATCCAGGTTCTTATTGAAGAGAAGCACAAGGAGCTGCCTGAGGAGTTAGGCCGAGATGTCAATACAGCCGAGTCCTTCCACAGGATGCACAAAGCCTTTGAGAGAGACATTCACCTGTTGGGAGTGCAGGTAACCTCTTAGCTTCTTAAAAACACGTGGAGCCATCTGGTGGTATCCTCTCTCATTTGATGGCTGGGGTGAGGTGGCCAATTTACTGGGAGCTTGTGAGTTCTAACCAGAAGCCAATAAATTTACTTAACCTAATTGAGACTACTTACCCTTGGAAAGCTTTTTAGTCTATGAAGTTAGATTTTGCCACAATCTTTTGAAACCAATACCAGAAGAAATTATTCTCCTGAATTAGCAGAATTACAGTACAGTATCCACATCAAATTCATTTCAACATTTTCATTATCCAGTGAAAAGGGCAGATGTGTTCCCATTTTTAATGTTAGAAAGTGGGTTTGAGAAACAGTTATATTCCCAACCTTAGCTTGCATTGGAGCTCATGTCCCTTTGATTTCTTGTCTCCATAAGAAGTGTTCTCTGCTCTGGCAGGTTCAGCATTTTCAGGAGGTGGCAGCACGCCTGCTGGCAGCCTATGCTGGAGAAAAGGCCATGGCCATCCAGGAGAAAGAACAGGATGTAGTAAAAGCTTGGAAGGCCTTGCTGGAGGCTTGCGAGGGGCGGCGGGCTCAATTAGTTGACACAGCCGAGAAGTTCCGCTTCTTCTGCATGGTGCGAGACCTCATGTCCTGGATGGAGAGTGTGATCCGGCAGATTGATACCCAGGAGAAGCCCAGGTGAAGCCCTTCTTTTCTTCCTTTTTTTCCCCAGTCCCTGAAAACATAATGGGTGAGTGGGACTCTCAACAATGCTTCTCAGTTTATATTCAGAGATGTAAAAATATTACCTCTAAAATCATCCTGATGTTTTGTTTTCTCATTAAGAATTGTTTGTTCTTAATTTAAGGGATGTGTCATCTGTGGAATTGTTGATGAAATACCATCAGGACATAAAGTTTGAGATATCCACTAGGGATAAAAGTTTCACTGCCTGCATTGATCTTGGGAAAACTTTACTGCAGCGCAAGCTCCATGATGCAACTGAGGTGAGTATTCTCCACAGCAGGCTTTACAACAGATTTAAGCATCTGTTTTGTTTAGAGCATTCTTAAGTACTGTCCCATCTAGATTTTAAAGACGTAAGTAATGCCATGGGTTTCTGGAAATGAGATAATTCTTTCCTCATTCTTTATCCTCAGAATCTTGTAAAGGCTTAGTTGTGAATGAAAAGAGAGACATATATTTTGATTCCTTAGTGATAAACACTAAGAAAACTGGTTGAGTTCCAAATTTACCTTAAAGATAGAAAAAAAACAAAGAAGATTCTCCTTCAGTTACCAAAGGTGGCTGTCTTGTGCTTTTGCCTAGTACTCAAACTAATGAGGGAGAAAAAGAGCAAAATCTACTTTTACACATCAGATTGCCCCCTCTGGAAACTTATCATTTAAAGGACGCAAATAGGCAGGCTTCGCTCATTATGTTATTCTCTCAGCCATCCCTGAGAGTGGAGATAAGCCTGTTTAGCAAGAATGATTTGGAAGGCATTGAGGAAAGCTTGAATAGATGAGAAAGTTCTGTATTCTTACTTCGTTTCTTGACCCTTGAAGCTGCACTACTTAAAGAGGAACTTAAACAGAGCAGCACACTTTCCAAAAATAGCCTTGCTGCTATGATGCACAGTTTACATCTTAGTTTTTAACTTGTGCAGTATTTTGTTTGTGATTTTGATTGTATTTTATACTTTAATTTAATTGAGAGTATCACATCAATTTAAAGTATAGTTGAAGCATCTCTGGGCACAAAGATTCTACACAAGAGCCTTGGTGGCGCAGCAGGCTAAAGTGCTGTTAAGTAGCACCAGCTGCCTGCAATTACTACAAGTTCGAATCTCACCAGGCTCAAGGTTGACTCAGCCTTCCATCCTTTCGAGGTAGGTAAAATGAGGACCCGGATTGTGGGGGCAATAAGATGACTTTATATAAAAATAAAGAACACTGCTTAGCGGGGGCAAAAGCCCTAATAAGCAGGTATATACAAAAGTATGAAGGCTATTGCTTAACGCATTGTAAGCTGCCCTGAGTCTCCGGAGAAGGGTGGCATATAAATTGAACCAATAAACAATAAACCAATAAACAATGGCTGCATTATATGACAGTTGAATTTGTCTCTGATTTATTGCACACTATCTGGGCACAATTCTCTGCAAAGTAACCTACAGTGGTCTTAAAGTGTTTTTATAATATTGTCATAATTAAACCAAATGGAGCTTCTTTTTCAATAGGAAAAGCAAAATGAAATGTGAGCAAATAAGACAAAAAAAAATTAGTCTGTTAATCCACAAAAAAAATGCATGCTTTTCCTCCTTTTCTTTTTAGATAAAAGAGAAATTGCTACAGCTGACAGAGAAGAGGAGGGAGATGATGGAAAAGTGGGATAGACGCTGGGACTGGCTTCGCTTGTGTGAGTACCGCACAAAGTGGCTCACTCTTTGCACTGGCTATAAACTGTTCTATGCAAATGGAATTCTCTCTCTATAGAAATGAAAGTCCAGATCTTCTAATAATTCTAAGTAAAGGGGATTTATCTTTGCCTTCATCTGAAGGTCCTGAATATATATAATGTTCCTTTTTGCTTGTTTGTTTGCATGTTTGTTTTTCTTACAACAGTGCTAGAGGTGTGTCAGTTTTCCAGAGATGCTTCAGTGGCTGAGGCTTGGCTTGTTGCCCAGGAACCCTACCTGTTTAGTGGTGATTATGGTCAAACTGTGGAAGGTGTAGAGAAACTGTTGAAAAGGCATGAAGCATTTGAGAAATCCACAGCAACATGGGAGGAACGTTTTGCTGCATTAGAACGTCTCACAACAGTAAGTCGTCCATGAGAGGAAGTTCTCTATTTTTGGAAGCTCTTTGCCTTTGGGATTGTAGGGTGGATCAGAAGAGTTAATGCAGCTGCTCTCATTATTCCAGTTTCCTGGAAGTGGCAGAACAGGAAACTCTTGGGTAGAATTTTTGGGCATTAATATGAAACTTAACTGGCTTAATGGCACTGATAGGCGCAAAGGTGTTTTAACTTTAGGGTTAAAGGTAGGTAGGGAAAGTGAACTGATATATAGAATCATGTATCATGTTGGAAAGCCATGCCTGGAGTAGAAGGAACTGATAATAACCCCATGTCCTTATCATCTAATCTTTGTGTGTTTACAGTATATAGCACTTAAAATGATTTGAAAATAAAATAATGCAGAAGCTGATATCCAAACAGATCAATAAAGCATACAATGCATATTAAATATTCCCATGAGAGGTCTGCCAGCCATCCTATCCCATGTTTTAAAGACTTTTTGAAGTTAAGAAGAAGGGCAAAAGTGTATGGAAGTTTAAAAATTGCAATAAGAGTTAGAAATATGAATAAGTTTAACATATAAGACTGTAATATTAATATGTTGAATGATGTAGAAATGTGAAATAGTTCTATTATTTGGTATATTTGATAAATAATTGGAGATGGTATTATGTTGTGTCAATGCAAATATAGGGATCAAATCTTAGGGAGGAAAAAGAAAAATTTGAATTAAGTTAAGATGAAGGGTAACATTAGATTTTTTTAAAAATTAGAGAGAAATAAATATTATGCTAAAAATTGAATGTACAAAATTGTGTTAAAGATGAACAAAAATTTATACAAATTTATGACCGGGTCAATGTTCTGTTTAGAAAAGATGTATGTTTGTCTGTCTGTTTAAAAATTAAAAAAAACTTTACCAAAAAAAAGACTTTTTGAAGGATAGATGGACGAACAGATAGGCCAATTGATCTTTGAGCAAATGTCATTCATTTCACCCTCTCATGAAGTGCTGGGGAGGTGATGGGGCTTAGATGTGAATAAGTCAGAGATAGCTTTGGAGAAACGAAGGAACAAAAGTTATGAAAGTGTGTTTTAAATTCAGGAAACAAAATATTAGCAAGAAATTCTAACTGACCCTACCTTAATTCCTAGGGGCAAAAGAGGGAAAGAAAACACAGACATTCAAGATCCTGTATGAATTCTTGTTGAATCTGTTTTCTGACTGAGTTTGCCTCAAAGGGCTAACACAATGTCCCCTCAAATGGAATATCTTGCCCCTTAAACTGGGATCAGTTGCCTCCCTCCTTAGCTTTTGGAAACCTGCAAAAGTTTAGTTCTTCCTTTATTAGTATGTCTGGGTGACTAGTATACTATAGATGTATAGATTTTTTTTGTACTCTAATTGTTATAACTCTGTTATAAATTATACTGGCTTTATTATTAATTTCATAATGTTATATTACAAGACTTGTTAGCAGCCTGGGCTGAAGCTAGGTAGAAGTAGAGTAAGAAACAAATGACTTTTATAGACAACACATAATAGAAATAGTGGACAACAATAATAATAATTTTTAAAACATAATTTGTCCTTATTTAATAAAATTGATCATAGTCACTATGGAAAATATATAAGGCTCTACAATTATAGAGAAATATATAAGGCTCTACAAAGCAAGCCAATTGATAGGATCAGATTGAAGGTCAAATATATAGCAAAAGCAATAGCACTTATATACTGCTTCACAGTGCTTTACAGCCCTCTAAGCGGCTTACAGAGTCAGCATAATGCCCCCAACAATTGGGGTCCTCATATAGTAATTAAAAGAAAAAGAATGGGCAACAGGGGTGAACACTACATGGGAACTGCTGATTCTCTTAAAAGCTGCTATAAGGAGTCTGTATTTGTTTAACCCACTGAAGATAGTTTGTTTTGCATGCAGCTTGAATTACTAAGGAAGAGAAAAATTTCAGAGGAGACTTCACAGCACAAAATAGCTAAAACTACGGACCTGGAATTTGACTTTGAGTTAGAGCCAGAATGTGAGATCAGGTAAGTTTCATAGAGATCAGCTGCGGAGTAATCAGCTGCATTTTCATAATTAGTAAAGATTTTAAAATTATAGTACACAGTACATTTCTTACAATCCATGCAATATATTTGTTATCTCTCCCTAGTAAACCTAACCGAGTGGTTAGGTTTACTAGGGAGAGATAACAAATATATTGCATGGTTTGTAAGAAATGTACTGTGTACTATAATACTGTACAGTTGGAGCTATTACTGTTCCTCAAAGTTAAAACATGCATATAATATATAGATTTTGAAAATGCACCAAAATAATTGATTCTTTTCAGTCCATCCTTGATTATCTTTTTTGTCTAGTCTGAAAAAACTGAGAAAACAAAACTACAATCTGTTTTAAACCATGCTCTAGTCTGATATCCATTCCCTTCTCCCAAAACTTTGTTTTGGATAGATAGATGGGAATTCTATTCAGTCTGATCTTCTCTATGATAGTGACTGGTTTAAAATGGAAGAAAAGATTGTCTCTTCTGTAATTATGAGGATTTTCTTTTCCTAGTGTCCTGTAGTTTTTTTTAAAGTAATTATTTGGACAATTGCTCTCTTTTAAAACAAGTTCCACTGCTCATTACATAAAGAAATTTTTATATTACTCCTTTTTTCTTTCAGTAATTTTCTCATGGTTTTGATTGAGTTCTAGATCTTACATGCAATTATAAATGTTTCTTACATAATTAAAGGTTCATACTTCATAAATCTATTTTACTATAGGTAGTCCTTGACTTATTACCACAACTGAGTCCAAAATTTCCATTACTAAGCAAGTCAGTTGTTAAGTGAGTTGCGGCACTTCTACCAACCTTTTTTATAGCAGTTGTTAAGTGAGTCATGCTGTTAGGTGAATATCCAACTTCCCCCATTGACTTTCCTTGTTGGAAGCCAGCTGGGAAGGTTACAAATGGTGATCACGTGACCCTGGGACAGTGCAACCGTCATAAATACATGCTAGTTGCCAAGTGCTCAGATTTTGATCATGTGACCATGGGGGTGCTGCAGCAGATGTAAGTGCAAAAACTGGTCATAAGTCCATTTTTTCTGTGCTGTGGTAACTTCAAACGGTCACTAAATGAATGGTTGTAAGTAGAGAACTACCTGCATGCTAGAATTACAGTTATGGATTTTTAATTACCTTTTATTTATAGCAGGCACTAACATTTTCAACATCAAATGTCTTTATGAAAAAAGAAATTAAGTCAATTATGCTGTTTCAGTTTTAACATTTACTTAGAATACACTTTTGTTTGCTATAGGCCTATTGAAAAGGATGGGAAGAAGGAACTAAGTTTAGAAGATGCCCTTTCCCATGCTGCAGAAGATTCATCACTGGTCAGTTACCAGTTTTAGTTTATCCTGCCTAGAAAATTCAGCAGCTTAATGCAGCCTTTCATATTTATGTTATATTGTTTTACCATCTGCACTTTTCAAATGGTGAAATGCCAATGTGTCTCCTGTTCGAGCAAGAATTGATGCTTTAAATGTACTTCAGGGTGATATTAATTTATTTGAGAGCAAAAGACATATCAGCAGAAAAATCCAAAGAGGAGAAAAAAGGGACAGCAGAATAATCATTTCCCAGTGTTGTTAGGTTGTTCTCATGCTGATAAGGCACAAGGTATGGGAGGAACTCTTTTCTTCCATTTGGAGAGTAGAAGGTGGTTGTTCAGCTTTAAAAATAAAGTTGATTTTTTTAAAGATTGCCTCCTAGTGCAGTTTTTCTCCTCTTCCTGAGTATAAGTTAGGAGAATGGGAGAGCTGTGATCTTGAATCACCGAGTCTAGCCTTTATTTTTGCTTTCTGGACTAGATGCGAATGAGTTGTCAAAGCCAGGGAGGAGGCCACCTAGGAGCTGAAAGGCACCGAGGTCCTACCACTCCTTGCCCTGCACCTTCAATGAATGCAGGGTCCACACAGCAGTAGCAGCGGTAGCTGTGTAGCACAGGGGAAGTCCAAAGACAGAGAGGATGGGGGAAGGAAGGGACTACTGCTGTGCTCTGCAACTCCCAGGATGGCGGTTGCCTCTGTTGGCAACTGGAGACTGGAGCTGCCAGCAGCTTTCTTTCCCTACTTTCAATTGTGAGTGAATTGAGCGGAGACCAGACCAGATGATGCCTTCCAAGACCGTGGCATGTTCCCTAGCAACTGCTGTTGGCGGCACTCTTTATGAGCCTTTGTGGCAGGAGAGCAGAAGCTGTTGTATGGCCATTTTTTTTTCCATTTACCCTCAGTTGGCAAAGCCTTGAGGGGTTCTGGCACCCAAGCTCTCTCATTGGGGGTGGGGGTTTGAGAACTTCGTCCTAGTTATACCCCAAAAGGCTCTATGGTACTTACACACTTCCTCTGCAGCATTGTGCAGAAACAGATTCCAAGGTTGGAGATTCCTCTCTGCAAGCAAATATGCTGCACTGCATTATGAGACCTTTCCTAGCTATAGTCCTATACTAGATAGCTGCCTTTCCCAACTATTGAATGACAGAACTTTTTACTCATCTGAACTGACAGAAAAGTCAACCAGCATCATATACAGCTCCCACTGCCACTCTCTGTCCTGATTCTGTGATTTCTGTTTCAAGTCCATCCAAGATACAAAAGCCTAACAGATTGTATACATCTTGAGATGCTGCCTTTGGACATTGACAAATTAAGGGAGGAACTAACATTTTATTACAGTATAGCTGAAAATGATTTAAGACTAGAGTGTCTGGCTCATGGACTGGGGAAAAGATTAAGACAATTACAAAGGCCTGTTTATGACCCATTGTGCCTGGTATAGTCTAGGGACCATTGAATTTTGTTCCTTAGTCCAATGGTGATGTGTATTATTATTTTAAAACCCATATTGTTATCTTTTAAAATCTGAAATGTCATTTATTTAAAATTCTTTAATGTCTGCATTTGCTACCATCCTTCCTGGCTCTTGTGTTGGTACAGTTTTTATTTCATTACTTCTTTTGTAATTAGAATCTTCAATAAGACATTGTGTTTTTTATAATAATCATAAGTTTATATCCTTTGGTCCTTTTCATAAGTTGGAAGGGAAAATCCCATTATTTTAAAGAATTTTTGAGCCAATGATAGATTCTGTTAAAGGAAGAGAGATGTGATTCTTCTGTATACCCTCATAGTAAACTTCAGTATTATTGTGGAGATTTTCCCAGGAACATACCTTCCGAGAGCCCCAGGGAGCTGTTGGGAAGAGGAAAGAAAAAATAAACATAGTCTCTCCTTTTCTTCTGTTAGCCATAGGTTCAGTTGGAAAGGCACAACTGCATTTAACTGATTCTGTTTTGCTGAAAAGCAAAAAATGACATTTTCAACTGTCCAAGTCAGAACATTTAACATCTACATAAAATCATAAATTATGATATGTATAGAATTAGAGTTCTTGACATATCTTTCAGACTCCCTTGCAGAGGTATTCTGGAGAGCCCTGTTGCATTATCAGTTTTGTATGTCAACATCCTTAACCAACAGTTTCAAAGGTTATCTGTCACATTTATCTACAGATGTAATATTTGATAGTTATTAGGAACTTACTCTGGAATTCAACAGTGTGACTGTCAAAAGAAGACTATATCCATTCTTAATTTAATCAGTGATAACTTTCTTTAGAGTAATTCTTGAGAGACTTTCCTCTTTGCAGGCCTGATCCTGAGCTGTATATGCAGCCCAAGAAGCTTTGGCTTCCAAGTGATTTTATTTAGCCCAGCTGTATCAAACGAATGAATGCAGAGATATTCATCACCTGATCTTCCTGCTGATCCTGTGAAGTTTTCCTGTTTCTTTCCCACAGTTTTGAAGGTTTTATGCATCACAAATGAAACTTTAACTGGAAAATTCCTTGCAACCAGAAGAAAGGGGCTTAATTTTTTTATACATTTGGAAAATCATTTGTAAAACGTCTATAGCGTGTAAGGACTTTGAATCATACCCCATCAAAATATTTTATACCCCATCAAAATATTTTATAATTATTTTTACTTGCTTAATTATTTTTTACTTGCTTTCTCTCCTTTTAAATTTTCTTAAGCAGTCAAGATAGGCTTGTGAGTTCTCAACACGGAAATCTTAAAATAAGAGATACTCAGGAGTTTATAACAACAGGCATTGTTTTGGAGATAGTGACTTACTCTTAAGCCACTTCTCCAAGTCTAGTATTCTTTTTAAAATCATTTTCCCTAGAAGGCAAGCAGTGGGGATATGGGTAGTAAATATATACAAAGAGAAAGTATATATCCTCATGCTGGAAGTTGAATCTGAATACCCTTATTACTCAGGTGGGTCTATGTTTCAGGGTTTCTGTACCACTGCTTTCTTGCCCACCATTCTGTTCAGGTCTGTCCGAGATAGCCCAGATCTGCTCAAGGCCAAACCAGATGTCTGACTATGAAGCAGAGAATGAAGATTAATTGAGATCATCAGAAAGATTATAACATAACGTCTACAGACTTCACAGGATTTTTTTTGTCAAATGGAAGATTTGTTTCCCCGGCCTCACATATAGGATCAAAGACTGAATGGAGAAAAAAATTACAGAGCACGGTGACATGGCCTGGGAACGGGTAGTTCCATTTCAATACCCTATCAGTTAATTATATATCTGATAGCTCCTTCCCTATTTCATACTGAACCAGCAAAACTATGATGAGTGGGAGGTCGCCAGAATCCAACATAACAATACCTGAAGGATGTGTTCCTGGATAGGGAAATATTAGATCATGCTGATGCTCATCATGTCTAATTGAGTTGTAGCATGGAAAAAGAAGTAGCTGTTCTTGTGGGAAAGAAAAAAATTAACAAATTCTGTGATTTCCCTTTCTTATAATAGTTTGTGCAACATGGTAGTAGACAAAAGTCAGCAACAGGTTAAATTGGGAAAATTAAGAGCATGATTGATTATTTCGTCTTGCAGTCGGAGCTCCCATACATCTCAGTGAATTGTACAAAACCTATTTTGAGTGTTTAAAACAAAAACATAGCAAGTATGTTTGAAAAATACTTATTATTTGAAAGGAACTTTTATTTTAAATCAGAACCATCAAGAGGAAAATGATTTGGCCAAAAATACTTGAAAAGAAACTATTATAACTGGCTTGGGAGGTTCTAGGATGGTGTGCAAATTAGTTCAGTAATCTATTTGCATGATACACTATTTCGATTGTCTTCTATAAAACGTAAGTTCCAAAAATTATTTATAGAAGTAAATATATGCATATAAAGGTATCTATACAAACTTCACACAATTGTATGTCTTGTAGGGCTATTGTGTCTCTTGAAAATACAGTGCAATAATTTGTTGATAAGAATAGCATCCTCACATCTCCAGAAAAAAACAGAAATTATTCTGTAGATGGAAGAGGAAAAGAAATACAGAGGATAGAATTCATAGTTAATGCCCTTTCCTCACTAATGTGCATTAGCCAATTATCACTGAGGCCATATAAAATCTGTCTTCATTACTGTTGACACAAAGATGGTTGGGTGACACTTTAAGATATTATAAATGTCCAGCAAAGAAATAGCCTAACACCAAGCTCTTTGCTAGACATTTAGTGAGTGATCTTGGTATATTGCCGGTTTCTCTTGGGGAAAAATGCACAAGTTTTTTATGCTTGCATATAGAAAGAGGAAAAGGACCATCATCTGATTGTACCATTTCTTTAAAATGTCTGGAAAAACATCCATCATATTGATTTTTAGGTAACATTGCATCTGCTTTAGAGACACATTTCTACTCAAAGTAGAATGGATGAATTTATTTATCCAATTTATATGGCCACCCATCTCACACAAAGTGAGTCTGGGCAGCATACAACAATTAAGACAATAAATATATATAAAACAATCATTAAAATATAAAAAAATATAAGGCACAAGAGAGAGTGTATTTTAAATGCAGTAGCATAGCAATAGTACTTGGACTTAAATACCACTTCACAGTGCTTTGCAGCCCTCTCTAAGCGATTTACAGAGTCAGCATGTTGCCCCCAACAATCTGGGTCCTCTTTTTACCGACGTTGGAAGGATGGAAGGCTGAATCAGCCTTGGGTCTCTCAGAATTGAACTCCTGGAGTTGACAGTGAGTTAGACTTGCAATACTTTTTTCTAACCACTGCGCCACCACAACTCATGGTAGGGGAGCCATTTTAGGATTTCACTGGTCCCTTGAGACCTCCAGTCTTGTTGATACAACCAGGTCTTAAGAAACCTCTGGCATATTAACAGGGATAAAGCTAACCTCACCTTAAGGGGGAGAATATTCCACAAGGTAGGTGCCACAGGAGAAAAAACCCACCGCCTGGAATTGGTACCTATAACATGCCTTCTCCACCAGATCTGATGAGAGGGGTAAATATAATTAGAAAGAAGCTGACTTCAGATAACTCAGCCCCATGCCATGAAGGCTTTAAATGTTAAAACCAGCAAATTAATTGAACCCAGAAGCAAACTAGCAACCTGTGAATTTACAGAGCAGAGGTGTGATGGCTACTCTAGAAGCACGCATAACTTTCTGCACCAGCTGAAGCTTCCGGATGCCCCTCAAGAGCAATCTCATATAGAACGTGTTATAATGCTCCAGGAGGTGACTAGAGCATGACTGTCAGCAGAATCCCCCAAGCCAGGAACCAGCACAACTGATGCACAACCTGAAGCTGTGTGAAGAAATTCCTAGTTTCCACTACCACTGCAGGTGGTTAATGCACAACCCTGAGAACCTTGCCCACATCCTTGGGTTTGACAAGTTCAAACAGTCTCCAGATAACCAGGCAAGCCTCCCCCACCCCTCCACCAGGCATCTCCTTTGGACCTGTAACAAGGCCGTGTCCAACTCCCGAGTGAATCCAAGCAACTTTGACAGATTTTAAATAGATTCTTCCACATGCCTCTGTAAAAGGTTCTCTGATCACCCTATCCCACCCGAGGGGGCTCATGCTACACTAAACAAGGACATAGGATTACTATCTGTTAATGAAATAAGGGCAGAGTAGTACAGATAATCCTCGACTTACGACCACAATTGGGCCCAAAATTTCTGTCATTGAATGAGACATTTGTTAAGTGAGTTTTGCCCCATTTTACTACCTTTCTTGCCACAGTTCTTAAGTGAATCCTTGCAGTTGATAAGTTAGTAACCTGATTGTTAAGTAAATTTGGCTTCCCTATTGATTTTGCTTGTTAGAAGGTCGCAAAAGGGGATCACTTGACCTCGGGACACTGCAATCATCATAAATATGGACCAGTTGCCAGCCATCTCAATTTTGATCACATGATCATGGGGATGCTGCAAAGGTCATAACTGAAAAATTGTCATAAATCACTTTTTTCATGCAATTGTAACTTTGAATGGTCACTATATGAACTGTTATAAAGTCGAGGACTATCTGCCTTTATAGCAGCTGTAACCCACTTTGGTGGAGTTCATCATCCCTTGCCAAGTACTAGCAATACTCTAAATGTCTCCTCTCATTTCATCTTCCTCAATTCATCCATAACCCTTGGGGAGTGATGGGTTCCATGAGAGGGGAGAGGTTGCATTACCTCCACCATCATGTTAAATATTGCTTTCCTGACATGATCCAAAATTCAAGATACTTCTTCCACTGCTTAGCTGCAAACGCCACGGGTTCCAGGAGGCTCGTTCATGGGAAAACCTAGCAAATCCTACCTTTGTCTTGACTGGCATACCCATTGGCCCTCTACTGGAGGCATCTCAAGTCTCTGGAGTTCTTCCATCTCAAATCTAAGACTTTGCACATGTGTTTTGGGACTTCTCCTATTAGCAATCCTGACAATGTACTTTGTATACTTGTCATAGATATAGCCAATGGAGGAGTTCTACAGCAGATAAATTAGCTTTTTTAGTGTAATGGGGAGCACCACAGCTCAGATGTGTCAAATAAGATTCAACCTAGAAATAAGGAGAAATTTTCTGACAGGAAGAACAATCAACCAATGGAACAGCTTGCCTTCGGAAGTTGTTGGAGCTTCATCACTGGAAGCCTTCAAGGTTAGATTGGACGGCCATTTGTCAGGGATGGTGTAGGGTCTCCTGCTTGGGTGGGGGGTTGGACTAGATGAACAACAAGGTCCCTTCCAACTCTGTTTATCTATCTATCTAAGTTCAAAATTATACAGGCAAAATTTCCACATGCACCACCAACAAAATGCAAGTAATAAATTTTACATTGTTTTTCAAAGTCACAGCTGATACTTCTGAAGACATTATTTAGCCATGAAAATCTTCATCTTGTATTTACGAAGGCACACACCTCATCTACGTTCTATATTTATTCTAAGACAATGGTGTAGTTGAGTATTTTAAAACTCTTTGCATTCATTTTTCCACTGAGAAGCACAGGTCATTTCTTTGTGAGGAATAACATTTTATACACTGGATACCTCCAGGCTGAAGGTTCCAAGTGCTATCAATCAAAAATTTAAAAATCCAGCAATTTTATTTTTTTCCCTTTTTAATAGATTCCCTCTATCGTTAAAAAAGCAGCAGCAATGGACAATATTGGAGGTTTCCAAATAGAAGATGGTGACTGCATTGCTGTAAAATTCTGTGAATCTGACAAAGGATGAAAAATAATAAAAGTTTCAGGGGTTGGCCTTACTTTCCCATAGCATTGATACATTTTCTTCATGATCTGTGCAAGATACACAACCATCAGCTACCCAGCAACTCACCCACAAAAAAGATTTATCGCCTTTTTCTGGACTTTGCTATCTTTTGCCACCTTTGCAACATTCAACAAAATTTCACAAACTTTAGCAAAAGTTGTATGCCATCTGTTAAGCCAAGGAGTAGTCTGCATCAGGGGTGGGTTCTACTTACCTTTACTACCAGTTCGCAGCGGGGCCGCACGTGTGCACAGAAGCTTCCTGATGACGTCCGGGTCGGTGGGCGGAGCCTCCCGCCAGTTATAGTACCAGTTCTTGCGAACCGGTCCTAACCGGGGGCAACCCACTTCTGGTCTGCATGCATTTCCCAGTACTCCCGTTTATGTCCTATCACCAATTTAAAAGGCAAATTATAAAACTTAATAAAAAATGGAATTAGAATAAGACAGAACTAAAATAGGTTAAAGGCTTGGTGAAAAAAGATACATTTTTTATTATTTTGCTAAACACCAGGACAATAGAAACTAAGTACACTTCTTTAGCTTGGGGTCACACAGAGAAGATATGCTCCCATATACTAGATATGGGAAATCTTCGAAAAGGTCCTGCTTGCTGATCTAAGTAAGTGGGCAAGTTTATAGCAGGGGAAATAGTTCCTCTGAAAGTCAGGTCTACACCATTTACAGCTTTAAAGTTCAAACCAGGACCTAAATTATGTCTAATAAGCAATTAGCAGCTACTGCAGATCTTTCAAAACAGGCGTTATATGGCTCTATATCCTGAACCCAGGTGTCTACATTTTGCACCAGTTGGATGTACAGTATGTTGCACTGGTGATGAGAGCATGGATAAACATTGCAAAATGACAACTGGCTCAAGAATAAACACAGCTGGCATGCACTAGTCATACTTGTGCAAATGTACTTCTTGCCATCAACCTCGGCTGCAAATCTCATGATGGCTGGAATCAAGAAATACTCCCAAGCTGCACACCTGCTCTTTTGAAGAAATGACAACCTCCCAAAAACAGATTCACCTCAGTCACCAAGTCTAATTTCCTTTTCCCAGCCAACCACCAACCTGTCCTCGCTTACCTGCACTTCAACCAGTTGCAATCTCCCATCATCCCTCTCCCCAACAGGTAATACTTCTATAATATTTGCTCCAAGAACATGTTTTATTCCCCATTGTCCTCATCTCATAATACGACGTTATAATTTGTAAGACCTGCAGTACATCACAACTGATCCACCCTATTAGAATACCAGCTCTACCCCAATACTTGGATAAGAAAACAACAGACCAGAATGGGACAACTTGCCGTGGCCAGCTCGCCATGACCAACTCGCCGCGGGACAATGCGCTGAGGGACAATTTAACAATTCAATTTAATTATTTAAAGTCGTTAAAAATATTTTAATTTTTGTCATTCACTTTTCATTTTGGCATCCTTCCTTTAATTATTCTATTCCAGTATGGCGAGTTGCCCTGTGATGAGTTGGGTGTGGTGAGTTGTTGTAGAGCTACAACAGGGTGGGTCAGCTCTTCACTTCTGGGCGGTATCCTTTTTACACTTGGGAAGCAAATTGTATCATCTCTAAGCAGAGGCATTCTACCTGGGCAAGCCTTTATGTACACTGAGAGCATATGCACCAAGACAAATTCCTTGTGTGTCCAATCACACTTGGCCAATAAAAAATTCTATTCTATTCTATTCTATTCTATTCTATTCTATTCTATTCTAT
>WNWU01000045.1:4563947-4668595 GCA_012654045.1 Ptyas mucosa | reverse complement strand
ATTCTATTCTATTCTATTCTATTCTATTCTATTCTATTCTATTCTATTCTATTCTATTTATCAGTCTGATCTTGTAAAGGGCAGGGACAGCTTTTGTCTTTGTAGCTCTTTGTTCAGTGGGCTCTGATGTAGCTTCTGGAAACTGGAAATGTTGCGTAATCCTCTGCAAGCTTTTATCCTTCTCACTGCTAATTGTGCTCACTGTTTCACTACTTATTTCTTCCTCCTTAGTCATTTTAATGCTCTTTTACATAACTGGCTTATGAAATCCTGGGACTTTCCTTTGCATTTTTTAAAATCTCCAGTTATATCTTACTCTGTTCAGCCCTTCAGAGTAACATTTATTTGTCCATTTTTCTTTTTTTACTTAGATCACCAGAGTGTCTTTAATAGACATCTAGAAGGTTCTTCTTCTAAGGCATCATCTCTTTATCGATGTAAGATTTCTTCCTGTATCTTCTCCTTTCTGCAGAATACCCTTAAGTTTCAAAAATCTTGAGCCTTTTCCTAGTTCCAATTTCCTAGTTTTTGGGGGGCCTGTCTTGAACTTTTTTTCTCTAAAAAGCTAATTTTCTGTGTTGTCCCTTTGAATGATTTCTTCTGTGTTGTCCATTTGAATCACAGTTCTATCTCTGTTATAACATTTCTCATTCTGACACATCTTAAATTGCACCTATTTGTGGAATTACCAGTCCCATCAAATACTTTCTGTGGTTTTTATCTCCCTCTGCTTCCAACCAGACAATGTTATCGTTGTTAACTTAGTCACCAGAAATTTGTAGAAATTTGGTTTCATAAGACTCACTATGCAGTACATTAGAATTGTGGCAAATCACAAAAAGAGCAGCAAGTGTAAGCCATGTTCTATGTGCTTTAAAGTTAATTTAAAAATGTTTTTTTTATTTTTTATGAAGTTTGGTCAAGCCATGATTTTCCTAATTCATTGCTGTGCTCCCAAGATAACTAGTTGTAACAAGAAAACCAGAGGCGCAAATGAGATGGCTAGAATGGTAAAGGTAAAGGTTTCCCTGTCCAGTCATGTTCAACTCTAGAGCACGGTGCTCATCTCCATTTCTTAGCTGAAGGAGCAAACGTACGAAAACATTTTCTGTGGTCATGTGGCCAGGATGGCTATATGCCAAAGACACACAGAAACGGTGGTTATCTTCCCACCCAAGTGGTACCTGTTAATCTCACATTTACATGCTTTCAAACAGTGGTGAAATTCATTTTTTTTTACTACCAGTTCTGTGGGCGTGGCTTGGTGGGCATGGTGTGGCTTGGTGGGCATGGCAGGGGAAGGATACTGCAAAATCCCCATTCCCTCCCCATTCCAGGGGAAGGATACTGCAAAATCTCCATTCCCACCCCACTCCTGGGTAAAGGATATTGCAAAATCTCCATTCCAGTGGTGGGTTCCAACCGGTGTTACCACCGGTTCTCTTTGTGCAAGCGCATTACGTTTCTGCCCAGCTGAGCTGCGGCAATCCACTCTGCCGCACCTATCAGCTGAGCTAAAAAATGAGAAATAAAGGTAGGAATAACGCGGGGGGCAGTCGGGAGGGCCCAGCTCTCAGTCAAAGAGAACCAGTTCGGTGACATCACATCATCACCACTACCAGCTCACCCGAACTGGGCCAAACCGGGAGCAACCCACCACTGCTCCATTCCCTCCCCACTCCAGGGGAAGGATACTGTAAAATCCCCATTCCCATCCCACCCCATCTTCATTTCCACCCCACTCTGGGGCCAGCCAGAGGTGATATTTGCTGATTCGCCAAACTAATCAAAATTTCCGCTACCAGTTCTCCAGAACCTGTCAACCTGCTGGGTTTCACCTCTGCTTTCAAAATGCTAGGTGGGCAGAAGCTTGGGCAGCAACAGGAGCTCACCCATTGTAAAGGAATAGTGATTTTATAATCTAAGAATTTAGTTTCATCAGTATCTTCTACCACAGTAGTAGAAAATAATTCACTGAGAATTCCTGGACAGCTAGTGCATGACATTACAGAAGAATTGTATCTTAAAGAGGGAGAGAGAAGCTCTGAAAGCATTTTGCCAAGGAATACCTTTGGGGCAAATTGCTTTTTCCAACAATTGTTTAAGATCAATCTTTCATGGTATGATTGTATAGGTGTTTTTTTCCATATTGCATATCAGTAGAATGCATATTTTGCTGGGAGTCATATGAAATAGCGAGGAAGAAAGAAACCACCTGCTAAAAGAATTCATGTTAATTGAAAACAGAATCTGAGTCTTCTATGAGAGGCTTACTGAGAAATATAGAATACCTGCATACCTCTGAAAATATTTAACCTGGAGTCTATGTACTATGGAGTTTATCCTTAATTATGCCAATGTTTCAAGATATATCATATGCAGCAGTGGTGGGTTTCAAATTTTTTTACTACTGATTCTGTGGGTGTGGCTTGGTGGGCGTGGTAGGGGAAGGTTACTGCAAAATCCCCATTTCCTCCCAATCAGCTGGGACTCAGGAGGCAGAGAATAGATGGGGGTGGTGCCAGTCAGAGGTAGTATTTAACGGTTCTCCGAACTACTCAAAATTTCTGCTACCGGTTCTCCAGAATTGGTCAGAACCTGCTGAATACCACCTCTGATATGCAGATATTCCATCTCTCTCTCTCTCTCTCCCTCTCCCTCTCTCTCTCTCTCTCTCCCTCTCTCTCTGCCTCTCCCTCCCTCCCTCCCTCTCTCTCTCACACACACACACACATTGCTGTGTTAACAGACCATTGATGTTTTCACTTTACAGGAGACTTTAATAAACAACCCATTTTTTCTTCCTTCTACAATGAAGGGCCTACCGTAATTTAGGGCTGGGGCTTGCATTTTAGAGTTTGGACCAAAAGTAGCTCCAAAGTCAAAGTCATCAACTTTGATCCATACAATAGCTTTGGATAAACAAAGCTTTTCATTTTCACAATCTGTATAAAGATTTATCATCGGAATGGCAATTTACCTGAAGCCTACTTATAAAAAACACAGTCCATAGGTAATGAATTTCTCCCTACACAATAAAAAGACACATCTATCTTGTTAAATGAGCCGAAAGCAAGATGTGATTTCCTTTAGAGGAATCCTCTGAGAGCCATATTGATTGTGGCAGAGTACAAATACAATAAATAAATAAAACTGACAATTTTCTTTGGCACAACACAAAAGCCCATTTTGACTTTTGGAGTCTATTTGTTGGATCCGGAAGAGAAACTCTGTTGAGCAGATTATCCTTGTCCCTAATCTCTCTTAATGCACTACTTTGTTTGATGTTATTCTTAAATATTATTAGGCCCATATAACTCTTCCATGCCATAACATTAAAAGACAAATGAAATCCAGTCAGGACAGAAATTAAACAGTCACCTAAAAGCAGCAGAGGCTGTCATAATAACACAATGATTTATAAGTACCACAAATATAATAAACACAATATAGCAGCAGTAATATAAAGAAGATTAAAAACATCAGGCACTACCTATCTTTGACTACTGCTAGAAGAATAATGAGGACAGCATTATGAGATGTTTCTAAGAGGATATTCCATAGCCAGGGTGGGCTATGTGGAAGCGACAGACAGCAATGGAAAGGATCACTGAACACAGATCTGCTGCATATTATATGTGCAGTATCAATAGCCAAGTTCCATTGTCTTCAGCTATAACTCTGTACAATATGTGCTTACCTGAACACAAGCCCTATTGAATGTAATGAGACTTATTTTATATGAATATTATGCTTGCGAATCAACAGTAAACAGCAGAATCAAGATTGGCTCTGAGTCTTGTTGAGCACTTTTTCTTATGAAGAGATGAAATGCATGCCTTGATCCATAGTCTCACTATGGCTTTATACATAATGTGTGCATTGTGGGTTCAGCAAACTGATATCATGAAGATGTACCTGCCTTTCCTATTTTTCATTAAATAATTTCCAAATATGCATCTGATATCCTATCCATGTATGTCAGGCTCTTTGGGCATTATAGCAATGTAAGATCTATATATATTAACTGCCTCTCTGCAATATCAGTCCTTCCTCTTCAATCTCTAATGTGCCAATTTTAATCATTTTTTAAAAAGTGTTTTAAATATTACAATTACATTTTCTTGGGGGAAAAAAACCCATAGTGGTTAATAATGTTTTTGTATACTATAAAGGTAGGGACGCGGTGGCTCAGTGGCTAAGACGCTGAGTTTGTCAATCAGAAGGTCGGCAGTTCATTGGTTCGAATCCCTAGTGCCGCATAATGGAGTGAGCTCTTGTTACTTGTCCCAGCTTCTGCTAACCTAGCAGTTTGAAAGCATGTAAAAAATGCAAGTAGAAAAATAGGGACCACTTTGGTGGGAAGGTAACAGAGCTCCGTGCGCCTTTGGCATTTAGTCATGTCAGCCACATGACCACGGAGACGTCTTCGGACAGAACTGGCTCTTCAGCTTAGAAACGGAGATGAGCACTGCCCCCTAGACTGGAGACAACTAGCACGCATGTGCAGGGGAATCTTTACCTTTACCTATACTAATTATATGCAAAACTATATACTTTAAAAAAGAACATAGAACTCCTGCATAATTAATTATATGCTTTACAGTAGAAAAGCCTAATTTAAAATAAAGGAAAATGGCTTCAAAAAAGTAAACAAAACTAAGAAGGAACAATAATAACAAAAATAGCAGATCATTTAATTATATTACTTTTCAGTATCATCCTATATGATTCAATTCTTAACAATGAACTGAAGCTAGATTATATGGAATTATATTGTCTGGTCTTTCTTCTCTTTCAAGATAGAAATAATTCAAAGATGGAGTTGACACATTTTATTAGGTTAGTTTTAAGCTTCTAGCACATTCTTCCAGGAATATACAGTACAGTATAATTCATCCTTTTCAGAGCAGCCTATCATATAAATTTGAATAAATAGACAAATATCTAGAGTTCTTTACAAATTGAGGAATTCCAAATTTGGGGAATATAAATTAACAAATTTATAATGAGATTTCTGAATAGGGAAAGAAAAGATTGAAATTGTATCTGGGTGTTGGAATGTTGGAAAGAATGTTGGCCCTAGAGCTCCATTCTGTATTCTAGTGGTAAACTGTGCATCTCGAACTATCAATTATTCCCCATCGTTGACACAAAGATTTGATATAAGTAGAATTAAGTGTTGTAAGCGTCGATAGAAATTGATTTTTTTAAACTTGCCTATATCTATGTAAGAGGTTTGTTTGTTTTTTTAATTTGGCATAATGTTCTCATAGTAGTTTCCAATACAATAAGTTTAAAGCAAACTGTAACCCAAACACCCCACAACGTACACTATATATCAGCACTAGAATTTGTATTTTGCATCAATGTAATTGTCATGCTATCTGCAAAAAATCCAGAAAATTGTTGGGTAAAGATGGTATGAAAGTTTTTTTTCATAGAGATCTTGCAAACGCTGCTCTCCTAGTAGCATTTCTAGGGAAGGGGGAAGACTATCAAATCAACATGTTGTAGACATGTTGACTGGCACTGAGTCAATGCTGCTTAATACATTTCCTGTTTCCTGTTTGATAGAAAAAAAAAGATAGGATATAAACATTTCCTTTGCCCTTATTTTTAATTCATGCACTGTTACTTGGAGAAAAATACAAAACATGACATAATTTCTTTACCAATGGAAGATAAGATAGTGAAGGACATGGTTCTAGTGTTACAAGCTAGAAACAATTAATTGAACCACAGTAAACCATAATTTACCTATGCAGGTAGCCCTCAACTTACAATCATTCATTTAGCTACCCTTCAGTTACAGCGCATTGAAAAAAATACTTGAGACCAGTCCTCACACTTACGACCATTGCAGCTTCCCCACAGTCATGTGATCAAAATTTGGGCATTTGGCAACTGATGTGTTGATGGTTATGATGGCTGCAACATCTGGGGGTCATGTGATCGCCATTTGCAACCTTTCCAGAACGCTTCCAACAAGCAAAGTCAATGGGGGAAGCCAGATTCACATTACAACCTCATGATTTATTTAATAACTGCAGTGATTCCCTTAAAAACCATAGAAAAAAACGTAAAATTGGGTGTGACTTATTTACTTAGCAATCAACTTAGAAATGGAAATGCTGGCTCCAATTATAGTCATAAGTCAAGGACTACCTTTACTTAGGTGCACACAATTCCTACCCACTAGCTCAT
The DNA here is from genome assembly GCA_012654045.1 of Ptyas mucosa. Taxonomy (NCBI): domain Eukaryota; kingdom Metazoa; phylum Chordata; class Lepidosauria; order Squamata; family Colubridae; genus Ptyas; species Ptyas mucosa. The sequence continues at coordinate 4,662,388 of WNWU01000045.1, read as the reverse complement.
GGTTTAGTACATTAATCCAGTTGCCTGGGCTTAACCAACATTTGTAAACCATAATTTATCATAATTTACTTATACTTGCCAGGTACATGCAATTTGAACCTGCTCATCATATTTTAGCTTAGTGATATGGATGTTCCCTATCATTGTCTTCACTAAAACATCTTAACCAACAGTAAGTAGAGCACATTCTGGGCCATCTTGTTTCTAAACAAGAATTCTCTCTCTTTTTGCTAGATATTATACCTATTTTGTCCCAGCATTAGTTTAGGAAGCCAAATGTTTGAAGTAGCCTAAAATGTTTCAATTCCATTCCAACTGATATTATAGACTTTGTAGAAGAGCTATCTTAGAACAAGTGCAATTTAGGATCAAAAGAACTGCATTTCTGAGACATATAATTTACCTCTAGTCAGAAAAAAATGTGTAGTACAGATTACAATATAGGTAGTGCAATCACATGATTGCGCCTTCAAGGTAACCAGTGTAGGGAATTAGCATTAGAAGGGCTCTCAGCTAAATTTTATTCAGTTTTTATGTGCAGGATCTTTTTTCCTTCATGCAAGAGATAGCAGTCTAGTGTTATTTAATAGAACGTTATCTTTCAAAATAACAGCTGTATTTATCTGAGAGGAAAATGACCATGAATTTAAGATGATTTCTTCTGAAAAGGAAGGGCAGACAAAAGAAAAATATAAACACAGAAAGAAATTCTTGCAATGCCCAGTTTCCTTGTTTTGTCAACCTAGGGTTGCAAACTGTAGATTACACCAGTTCTGGAAATCCCCCCTTTCTGAATGTGTGTGTATTACATACATATACATAGATATAAGCTATATGTGTGTGTATACCCTGGAAAAAATGCCAGTCCAAGATTTATAAAAAGTATTAAATGTATTAGACTAATTGCCAATAAAATAAGGCATCACATTTGTAACATTCACTAGTCAGCTGTACATAGGGCACTCTTTCTTATAAACAAGCCACTTTTTGTTTTCACGCACAAACACTCAAATGTACAAAGATATGCCTCTACCCTTCCAGGAGAAGAAAACAAAACCCCCACAGAAAGCTGATGGGGACATGAGCAGATCACCTGATTAGGCACCTCCTAGTTGGCAGCTAATCTTAAAGCTAATCTGCAAGACTACCACACTTAAGAGCAAATAATCTCTACATCCATGGCTCCAATATAAAGTTGCTGTAACCCCCACAAATTCATAGGAAACTGATTGGAATGAAAAAAATCATTCGCAATCTTTTGTAACATTGCATGAAGCTACACTCCAGAAAAGCTTACCAAAAAACTTGGGGAGGGGGTGGGACACAGAAAACGAAGCAGTTCTCTCAATGCAGGTTTATGTGAGCTGCAAAGGTCTACAGGAGATGGCTCTCCTGCTTTAGCATACATGAGTTTGTTTCAGATGTTTTAGCATACAGAGTTTGGTGAGCTTCTTCATGAAGCTCACCAAAAGTTGACTGTAGGGAGTTGCTGTGAATATTTTCTCTTTCTATAGAGGAAAAACAAAAAAAAATGACAATAGAGCATTATATCTTCGACACAAGGAGAAAAGATATGCTGCACCAACCTAAAGTGACTAATAAGTACCAGCCGTTCCCATCCTAGGGAATACCTGATTGATCAGATTTTATGAATCTTCAAGCTATTGGAGTTTACTGATGGCTTCTCTCACTCAGGGGCAAGAATGAGATGAAGACAGTGTCATGGGGATATAGGAATATACCTAAGCAATCTCTTTCTTCTGCTATGATATTTAAGATGCAAATGGGGACTCGGTCATAGAGCAACAATGCTGCTATATGGAGGAACTACAAGCTTGTCTCCTCTCATATAGTAAGATTCCTCATGCTACTCAAGGGTTATCAGAAAGAACCAAGATGATTTCATAATATCTGGAAAAAATGCTTTGGGAATGGAATATATTTTAAGTGTTTCTACCCTGATTTAAAATCCAGCATATTGCAATCCAGTATCCTAAGGAGAGAGCAATCCTAAAAAATTCTCATGTTTGGACTAATATTCCATATGAATCAATTTCATATGGAGGGCAAAGGAGGGAATTTTCTGAAATATACTTATTGTTTGTTGTCTGAGATAAGTGTACAATCATAACAATCTATTTGGGATAATGTGAAGAATTAGGTTCTTCAGGGGAATGGCATGGGCCATTCTTAATGCCTAACCCCAGCATTGCTCCTGGTTTTACTTCAACTTTCTCTCCTATTCATGTTTACAGCAGGCGCAAGATGATGAAACAGGTCATGACATAGCACCAGAAGAGCTGTCTGAAGACAAACTGCCTGAGACAGAGATCAATGTGGACACTGAAGAAATGTCCACAAAGGAATCTCTTTTTAAAGTGGTCCAGACCCCAGTGAGTGAAATTGATGAGACAGCAACCCTCCCAGCACAGATGGATAAATCCCACAGTGTACAACTTGAGGGTTACTTGGGGCGGAAGCATGACCTAGAGGCACCTAACAAGAGGGCTTCCAACAGGTACATACAATTGTTTCTGGCTTCTGATCTGTTTTCAAAACCTATGTTGGAAGAATTTCAATATTGCTCTCTCTCTCTCTCTCTGATCTTTTTCTGCTTTCTCCAGAAAGTATCAGCTCCTATGAATTCACAGCATTTTAGGGCAAAGGATAAATATGTATAAATAATAGCACCAATATCATTAAGCCTGCAGATGGGAATATATCTCAGAAGCTTGAACTGTGTCAGAAGGAGAGAAACATTTATGTTTCCTGATTGTATTAAAAAATGTAGTGAAAATATGATATGCATGAGATTTTCCTCAGTATGAGTTTGTGGATAAAGGCAGCCGCACCAAAGAAGCTTAGTGATGCCACAATTCCTTAAGTCACAGCTGCCAACCAGAAAGGCAAGATATTGGCAGCTTTGCTTCAGGAAGCAATTTCAAAAGCTGAGGTAGTTCCCACTATTCTCCTAAACCCATGCAGACATCTAGATTTGCCAAGTGAAAATACTGCTGCATCGAAGTTGAGAGATGACAGTGAAGGATCAGAAAATGCCAATGCATTTTTTCTCTGTCATCAGAAAGTAAAGATCAGGCTGTAATTTTTTTAAAAAAATTAAAACCTGCTAAGCATATTAATCTCATCAAAATATTCTGAAAGCTAAAAGCTACATGACTGCTTCAACTTCACCAGCCTCATTAACTGCCTCACAAAGGTTATTGATATTACAGTATTGATCTACCTAAACCTCTAAATGGGGCAATTTATATCACGGAGTCTTTCTATTGTTCTGTCATGGCCTTTGTTTTTCTTCTGATACAGTATGTTTTTAAATCCCTTCTGCCAGGGTTTATTTTTCAGCTGAGATATAGAATGTTTAACTACATATATTTATTTTCCTTTACTTAAATTTAAATACTGTATATAAGAATGTGTTTTCTAGCCATAAACAAAGCATTTTAAAAATAGATGGTTTTACTCTCACAATTATTGCTCATAGCTAATCAGTCAGTTTTTTTCCTCCTGAGAAATGTATCTTACCATTTGCCCAAATAGAGACTCTTTTTATGATGCTCTTATTTATTTATTTTTAAATAAATTATAAAAATTTAAAAATTTAACAAGTTTTGAGAAATAATAGGGGCAATGATATATAGTTTTTTCCCTCAGGATGAGAAATGTTGATAACCTATGATGCACATAAATACAGAGATAAATTATGAGCAAAAATATCTGGCAGAAATCCATAGACTTATATCAGATTCTTAGAAAACATTATCTGCCTCTTCAGGCTCTCCTCACAACCCAGAAACTTTATGGACCTTTCCCCACTTGCAGCTATGGGCTAAACATGCCCTATCAGTGTTTTTCTCTGACATGTTCCCAGAGATGGGGGAACAAATCTTTACTGTCTTTGGTTTGACTAAAATATCCTTTTAGATTTTTTTTCTTTTTTAAATTAAATTTTCATCGATATAATTGTTATTTGGGTACCTCTGCAATTTATCTTCTGCAATACTGAATGCTTACATTTTAATATGTAAAATGGCAAAAATATTTTTCATTTTATGTGTTCTTTTTTAAAAAACATTTTTTTATTTTATCGCCCCAAGCCATTGGATATAAGATGGCCTGCAGATAAATTTCATAATTAAATTTCATCTCCTTTGAGATTGGTCTGTCTCCTAGGAGTGAGAAGAATGGCCAAATGCTCCATATGGCACTACTCCCCTGTGCCATATGGCCAGGAGCTGATATAGATAATATTTCATCTTTTATATATTGACCTTTTAATTGCCCAAAAGGCAGTACAGTACAAGAGAGTTAGGCAGTTGATGCTTTTAGAAAATAATTGATGGCAGCAGGAACTACCAAGCCACTATCCAAAAGTAGGAAGTGGAGTTAAGGTGTGAATGCCCAGAAGACTGTTGGAAAAGGAGGTTTGAAACCTCTCGGCTTCTACTCCAACAGATTCAACCATCATCTACAAAAAGCCATATATACTGTTTTGTTAAACTCATTGATTAGTCTTCATAAATTATATTGAATATTGGCCTAATAATCATCTGTTTTATTTAATTAATAGCATTTTAAAAAATAAATAAGCAAATCTGGAAACTTCCCATAACATTTTTCTCAGGACTATCCACAGTAAGAGCAGCCCTACTGCCTTATTCAGGAAATCAACTGGGAAAGAATAAAACAAATGTTATTTATTTGACTTCTGAATATGGACAAGTGGAAATCATATAGTGCAAACTTGCCCCACATTTCATCAGAAGTCAGTCCAATTGGAGGGAGTGTTTTAAAAGTTTGGTTCCTTAACTTATTCTGATTTTCCCACGATAAGGCATATTTCTTCCTTTGTGCTAGATCCTGGAATACATTATACTGCGTGCTCAGGAACAGTGAGCTGACCTTCTATAAGGATGCCAAGAGCTTGGCTTTAGGTGTGCCTTACCATGGAGAGGAGCCTTTCCGGCTGAAGAATGCCCTTTGTGAAGTAGCTGCAGATTATAAGAAGAAGAAACATGTCTTCAAGCTGAGGTAAGGCAGGCTGCCTCTAAGAACGCCCACTATTTTGTAAGAGCAGGAACTGTCATAAAGGTAAACTCAGCGGTACACTACCTTTTTCACCCTTAATTTAAAAGCACGCAAGGGATTGGTTTCCACAACTCAGCAAGACTAAGATTAAGAGTAGATACGGCAGACCAAAATAGCTGATTTAGATCAAATTGAGGGAAATTAAATTAATTCAATTTCCTTTCTATTTTATTTTTGTGACACACTAACGGCATACACTCAAAGATTGGGGATGGAGTCATTGGTAACCCGGCACACTGCGAGTTTTTCAGCATATGTTCATTTTGATCCTTGCAAATTAAAAAAGTTTCATCAGAGAGCAGATACCATTTACACTATGCAGGTACATGCTTTTGAACAAAAGTTATTCTGACAGTCCTGATTCCTGGAGAATGTTTACTCATAAGCAATAAAACAAATGTGCTAAAAGAGATTTTAGGAAAAAAAAGATGTCATTGGAACTGACCGAAGTTCTCTCTAATCCAAGGCTTCCTTCCCCACATGGACAGTGGATACGAGGATAATAATGTTTTTCCTGCTGGTTTTTCTGCTGGCATTTCCTTCAGTCCTGGAAGCAGCATGTAACTATAATGGCTGTAGACAATCTTAATCTTAAATTGCACTCATGTGTCAAATCTCATTTTAAAATCATTTAAATTAAGTATCATTCTTTATATGGTAGCAGCTGCAGTTCCCATAGCTTATATGACATATCAAGAACTACCTTTGCCTTCCTCCTTAGTCTTTACCAGATTATTTTTGTTGTTATGGGAACAAAAAAATATCCTGGTTCATCCTTTTTTAAACAATTTTTATTAATTAAAAAACCTACCCAAATATTATAATCTTTCCTTGCAGAGTTGCAGACTGATAATTTTTATTGTCTTTTCGTGCACTTTTTTCAACTCATCAATATTTGTTTTGGGGTACAATTATATACAATATTTCAAACGTGGTCACTCCATAAATGCATAAAAAGGAGTTAACGATACAGATTTTGTTTTTAGATCCCTTTCTCAAAGGCCCCAACATCTCCTTTTCACCCTGGGGTCAGTACCTTCCAAAGATCCTTTTTCCTCCACCCTCATCAACCTTCATAACAAACGGGGACATTTTTACTCATTTTGGATCCTCTTATTTTTATATCTTTATCCCTTTTCACTGAGCCACATTTGCTATTTTAGTTCCTGCTCAGCCATTTTGGAAAGATTGTTCTGCAGCATTTTGCCCACGAAACACAGCTGCTGCTTCTGCTGCTGCTCCTCATTGTAGATTCTATACAGCTTTGCCAGAAGCAGGAGGTTTCTTGAGGAAAGACAAAAAATGGCTGCTGACTTTAAAACTGACATGACTGAATCAGATATTTTGGTATCTTCCAAGCCCTTAAAGGTTTGATTGTTAAACTGTGTTAACATTCTACATTTATATTCTCCAGCTGAGAATATTCAGTTTGCACAATTGAAGTGCAAATATCATGTGACCGCTCCCCAAAAAAGATGTATCCTGCAGTATTTTCAAATTTTTATCTTTTGCAGACTCAGCAATGGGAGCGAATGGCTCTTCCATGGCAAAGATGAGGTAAGTGTTTGCATATTTTTCTCAGATATTGAAATATGGACTATATAGCATGATTAAGGGTCATTGGTATTGTTTTGCTATTCAAATGCTTTGGTGTGCCTAATCAATTAACATTGACAATGTCAAAGCCAATTGGACATACCTACTTGAATAGGAGGGAGGCAAAATAGATTTAAACTTTCTTCTGAAAAGAAAAAAAGGAAACTTCTGAATGATTGGAGCGGATTATCAAGGAACAGCTCTGGAAAAGAGAACGCTCAAATGAGTGGTGTTGCTCTTTTTGTTATTGATTCTCTGCCCGCTTTCTTCCCCCGGACTGCTTCTGTATTTTGGTAAATAAACAGATGATACCAAATATGGGCAGCTCGGTTGTGTTCTATTCTCTGAAGCTTTGGTAATAGAAAATGAGTACATTCATCTATTTCAAATATGTTTAGCCCATTTTCCTGCTTGAAAAAGATCAGGTGGCTTCTTCAACCTGCTAGTTCTATGGACCTGCACCAGCAGAGGAATAACATAAAATACATTTATATAATTCCACTCTGGGGCTTGATTTCAAATAAAAAGGAAGCAGGAAGAATGTCTCTCTTCAGGTTTTATTCTTTTCAGATTCAAAAGCAGGTTGAATAAGCAGATGATTTCATATATAAGACACTCAGTCAAAATTAGGTCTTATGAAATAAATTCCAGTGGGACCCACTGCTAGGTACGGTAAGTGTGCCTAGAATTGCTCTTGCATTATATACTTCAGTCATTCTCATTGCAGCTAATTTCTTAGTTATTGTTCAATTTTAGTATTTTGCTTTCCTTCATTTCCCTCAATTTTCATTTGTATTCTAGCCCCTTAGAGGGATGTTTACAACTTTACAGTGCTTTTGGAGTATTTGTGAGGAAATTATTGGACTCGTATTAAATACAAAATCATTTCTTACTCTAATTACATTTTTCAATCCAACAGTAATAACATTTTTGCTGGCGATAGCATCTTGCAACTGAAATAAGTAATCCTGGTTTTATGTTTATTTGCTTTGTTTTTTGTTTCTCTTTTGTCCTGCTGCACAGGATGAGATGCACACCTGGCTCCTGGGATTCAGCACAGCAATAATTGACTCCCAAAGCATTAAATCCAAGGCTCAGAGCCTCCCTTTGCCTCCCATCACCACCACAGATGTGAACCTGACCAAGAAAGATAAAGAGAAGAGATTCAGCTTCTTTCCCAAAAAGAAGTAGCCAGTTGCTCCAGTCAGATGCCTGTGTGCTAAGGTGCATAGTGAAAAAACTGCATGCACGGGTCTCCTTGGACACCCCTGGTACCGCCCAGCACTGTTCCCCACACAGATCTCACTTCCTCCTTTTCATTTTTCACCACATCTCCCCAGATGGCACAAAGCCAATGTTTCAGGGAAGAAAGCAGCATCCTTGCTTCAGGACAAGCCGTGTTCTCCAAAACAGAGCTGGGAGAGGCATATTCATGGATGTCTGACCAAATGGACATCACTCCAGAAAAATACTGTTTTTTGAGAACAATGCTGTGTGGCTTTTCAGGAATGTTACAGAGAAAAGGAGTGGAACGGAGTTCTATCAGGCCAAAGATGATGAAAAAGAAAGTGTGCTGTCTTGAAGCAGTTTCCTTTTCTTTGTATCGCCAGATCACTACCAAAGCTCAGGATTCTATAAGCCAATTTTCCCATCTCCAGTTGGCAGATAGAATCATCACACGGAATTTAGAAATGATAGTTGAATAATTCTCTCTCTCTGAAGATCAAAGGCAGCATGCTTTCATCCAGCTCCTGGCTTATTTCAGCATTCATGCTAGTTTGTCAGGACAGTGTTTCTGGAGGCCAAATGCTTCATGTTGTGGAGAGCTGCAATCTAACCACACACGTTGTTCATGTCATAAAGCACAGTATGTTTTCAACTTGTTCAGTCTACACCCAATAAACTGCAGGCAAAATCCCCAATAGTCATAGTAGGTTCAGAGTATAGCCAGAAAATTAAATTAACTATATTCAAACGTACACACTAAATTGTTTGGAATTGAGATGTTTGTAGATATACGCACCCAGGAAATAAATCATATTCACTTTCTACAGAACACTACGAGCACAATCCAGCTAATGTGACTTATGCATTTCTCCCACTAGCTAAATTGAGAGTTCAGTGGGCCTAACTTGCAACCAACCTATGCTGGGTTTTGCTCCATGTTATTTAGTGAGATTCTTATTAATTCCATTCTTTATGGCGAAGTATATCACACTTTGCAACTAGAATGCAGGTGCCATGCCTGCCTATAAGCTTTCTAAAAACATCTGTCCTGTATTGGCTCAGCTTGCCAGAAGCAAATGGCTCTTCTGTTGTTCCTTTGTGGAACATGTTGTGCTGAGCATGCGCTTGCCTCAGCTTGTCTCTTCTGCAGCAATGTCTGTTGTGGTGTGTTTGTGAATGGCTCTTTAAAATAGATACTCCTCGCCCTCCTTTATGAAGTGTCACAAGCCCCCAACCTAAAGCACGAATTCAGCGCAAAGGCAAAGAGCATCTCAGCTGAATTGCTTATTGGAAAACATTCTTTGAAATCCAGTTGTATTAAGAGTTTTAAGAGGCCTGCGGGACTGATGTTCCTACAATGGCCTTTTGGCAAGTATGCCATTCTTGACGGGGATTTTCATTTCTTACAAAGCAGGCCAAACTTTAATTTCTCTCTTCAACATCCAACCCCTAGGGCTCATTAAATTTAATATTTTTGGTTTGGAATGATATTATACCATTCTAAAAGTGCCTTAACCTAGGGACATCTCATAATTGATTATTGCTTCTGGAGTGAGCAAATTCAATAAGCACCATGCACAGAAAGGTCTGGGTTTTTCTTACTTGAAAGGATGCTGTAAGTCGAGTTTTACAACTAAGAAGAACGCACGAGGGGAAATAATCTCTTTGCTTAATATAAATTGCATTGAGTGTGGAGATAGGTCCAAAGAACCAAGGTTTTAGATTCTTCAGTTCCTTTTTGTTGTTATCTCAAAATGCTGTGCTCTTCCAAATTGCCTGGATTGTAATCGATAGGCAATAAACTCTTACTAACACTATGGGGAGATTGAAACTGCATTTGATATGCTAGTGTAACTTATTTTTAAAAAGTAGTAATATAATGGTCTGCATTGTGAATTTTCCACTCCAAAATTATTCTGAAGCATCACTGCCAACTTTCTCCCAGTGTATGTTTAGGAGGCACAGAAAGTTACTAATTTATAATATGAAGGCTACCTAACCTTATATAAGGCCTCGTAAAATACCAAACTAAGTTTGGGTTTGTAGGTCAAATAAACAAGTCATTGTGAGCACATGGGCTCATTAAATTGAGCAGTGTTATTTGTGGTTTAGCCCCCTCCAGTCAAGTAGAATTCAAGTCTGCTTATTCCCAGTCACTTCTGGATTAAGGGCACTTTTGATCTTAATCCATATCAGGGTACAGGAAGAAAGTGGTCTTCTCTGTTCTTCCAATCTATGCTTGTAGGGAAACAAAGTTATTCTAATCAGCACACTTTTACTAGAGCACATTATCAAGTTAAGCCAAAGAAAGGAAGCATGGGGTTGTAATTTCACTATAGTGTTTTGTTTTGTTTTTACCTGATGTAAAGCTATTCTCAGGCAACAGGAAAGGAGTAATACGGATTCAGCAAATTTGTTTTTATATTCAAAGTATTCTTTAAGATTGGCATGTGTTCAACTGATTCATTTGCAAAAGTCACCAAGAGTTTTTATTGAACATTTTGCTTAAATGCATTTCACTTGTACATTTTAGCACTCAATGGGAACATGTACAGCAAGAGAGAAGTGCCATCATCATTGCTTTCTTGGAGGACATTTTCACCTGTCACTCCCGAGTTTAAACTTGTAGTGCACTCCCCATTTTCAGATAACTGAAATAAAAACATGACTAAGATACTCTTTGAGGCTATTCCTGCTTTATGAGGACCACTGCCCTGCACTGTACTACCTGCTTATAGAAAGCGGCTGTATTCCTTAGGTGCATTTTCTTCCATCCTGTTTTTTTAATCTGTCATGAACTGGGCTTCTGAACCCATTACAAATCTCTCAGCTTGTAGGCATCGGGTAGAGTTGACTGTGACTCACAGCAATAGGCTCTTACCTATCAACAGACCAAAAGCATTGGCGTTATCCCATAGGATCCATTTCCTGCCTGGTGATTGGCAGCCTTATCTTATCTGGGCTTTTCCCTCTTCGTTCAACTGCTTTTCACAATCCCACTTATGCAAGTCAGCACATGTTAGAAGGGAAAGTCATGTGACCAGGCCCAGAATACATACACTTCAGAGTGCCAATAGCTGAAGTACCCCAAGGCCTCTCCTACGGGATCTGGGGGATGGAGTTAATCCTCTTTTCACAGCTAGGCATCATGTTCTGCCTGCTTCCAATGTGCTTCCACTGTCCAGAGAAAAGAGCTAAAGCTTCAGAATGTGCTTCAGAAGCAATTTAACATTTTTTTTCTAATAAATGAACCAATAAGCTTTTTCTGGCTCTGTGATTTTTGGGGGGTTTTGTGTGCGTGTATGTGTGTGTAGTTTGTCTTCCTAAACCACGATGGGAACAGTGTGCTTAAATGATCCATTATCTCAATACAAAGGAAAGGATAGTAACATACCTTACTATGTTGTGGTGTTTTATGGTACACATTGTCTTAGTGCTTTCTGTGATGAAGAAATGCTTCCAGTGTAAAGGTTCATTGAGTGTTTTCTACAGGTGATTCAAAATCCACCAAGACAACTCAGGATCATGTTATCCCCTTCAGAAGCTTTGGTGGTTCATTTAACTCAGGCTACAGTGCTTCACAATTGGCATCAATTCCACATGCAATTACTTCTCAGGCGGCATTTACTCTTAGCCGAAGTAATCTAACTGCACTTTAGATTCTTCTCATACTGGGAAGAGCACTCCAAGGGCTACAAGACTGGTTAGATTTGCAAGGGCAGAGAACTCTGCGCTTCAAGAGAGAGAGAGACCCGATCTTGTTTCTACCATCAGGTTGCAAGAGATTCACAACCACTGCTTCTCAAACAACAATGCTCCAATGACAGAGAAAGAAAGTTGGTGTTCTGACAAAGGCTATGGATCCATAGGATGCAAACTGTCAACCTACCTTGGAAATAGGAAGAAAATATCTCAGTCCTGGAGTGGTTACCATGTATTTCCTCCATGTTGGAATAGGAAGAGAACTTTTTACCCCATAGGATTTCTTTGCTCACAAGGTATTTTAATGCAAGACAAATTATATTAAGAAGATGGGCTAAAATGAAGTAATGTGACTTGAAATGGCTTAGAACCCCAATGGATTAATAGACCAGTGTCAGTCCTTGGTACTGCTCATTTTGGAGAGATCACTGACTTCAAGAGTTGCCAATCAGCTTTGTATTTCAAAAAATGCCAATCAGCATTTTTTGTGCATAGGAAATATGGTACAAAAATCAGTTATTGCAATCTTCCCCAATTATATCCCTCCCCCAACAGTGAAGAGATCAAAGCTGTATTCGCTGGTCAAAAGTGGTTATTGCACAATGCATATAGATTCAAATATGTACACAAACAGTATTAGGTTGGGTGTTCCTAAATTGAGAGGCCTGGAATTAACCAAAGCCGTAGTAAAATTACATTCTTAAAAAAAAAAAGAAAAGAAAACTTAAAGAATAATAACTTATTTTCCTAGGAGTCTGAGCAGTGTACATCTTGTTCTGGCTTCGTAAAGCAAAAATTTCCAAATATACCAGCTCCTGAAGGGAGGAACATGTTCAAATGATGATTGACCTGTATTGTTTCTGCTTTGACCGGAAGCTCCCTGATTTTTCTAAATGTATTAAGAGTTCTGCCCAATAATGCTGCCTGGTGCAGTGTTGGTGGCATGTCAGACCCATGTTCAAGTTCACTGATCTTTAAAGAGAGCATTGTTTAAGAATCCTCAGTTTGAGGCAGTTGCAACTTCCCAGAAATTTCAAGCATGATGTGGAACAGGCAAAGAAGGTTCTGAGTAGTATTCCAAGAAGAGATGGAGATTTGAGAACTTAATGGCACAGGAACAAGAGACGTGGGTGTTCAGCTGGTAGAATTAAGGGTCTGAAATTTCTCTCTTAAGTTTTTTACCAGGTTGTTTTGGCTGCCGGTTTTCTCCCACCATGCTTCTTGAACATCACCCTCATATCTTTGATGTTCTTCTGAGTCTTGATATGACTTGTACCGCTCCACCAACTCTTTGAGAGAAAGCTTCTCTTGGTCCGAAGAGGAGAGAATCTGTGGCTGTCTTTCATCGGCTTTAGCTTTATTAGTCCCCTTGGGCAACTTCTCTATCACAATCACATGCTGGTTGTTCTCCAGTGATGCCTTTGCTGTGACACACAATTCCTTTGGAGCATCACAAACAAGTTCCTTGGGGATGGAATCGAGAGAGGCCTTTCTCCTGCAGCTCTGTTTGTCCCTTTGCTGGCTTTTTACGTCTGTTTTTGCAATCTCCTTTGAGCCCTGGAATCCTGCCTGCATTTTGGCATCATCTACCATTTTCTCAGGTGCTGAGCAACTTCTGTTGACAAGCGGGGGTCTGCATTTCTCAATGGCCACCTGACAGGAATACTTGGACCTCAGCTCCCGCACGTCAGGCCAGTCGAATTTCTCAGTCACGATGGGGCTGAGGGGACTGTGAGAGAGGGTGCAGGAGCTAGTGGGGGAAGATAGGTTGACGGAGCTGTTACTGGAAGAGAAGCGCTTAGGTGACTTCTGACATGTTGAGGAAGCAGAAAGAAGGCCCAGTGAGTTAGCCTCCTGAAGCACAATTTGTTCATAGTTGGGGAGACACAAGGTAGACTTCTTTTGGCCTAAGCAAAAAAAAAAAAGTCAGAATAAGGCAATGTTGGTGCAAATAGAGGGGGATTTATTGAACCAACCCATTCAATGTAATTGCAAAGTTCATTCTTTCTCCTGCAACCTAATACTTTTGCCTAGTTAGTAGCAACTCTGCACTCACAGATCACTTATTTACAGGAAAAGCTAAAAATGAGAATCTGCAGCTCTATAACCTTGGATATTAAGAGTGGCAATGTGCTGGTTATAATATCCCAAACATTCAAGACAAAAAGTATCTCTCTTCTCACCCCTTTCATACCTCTCTTGATTCTATTTCGAAACCTAAATGGAACTCAGAAATTTAATCTTACTAGGTTATATCTGAAAAATCATATATTTGTTTCTATCCAAAGTAAGAACACTTAACCCGATTCCAGCTATGTCAATAAAGGGAACAGGAAATGATAAAAGAACGGATACTTTGTCGATGAAAAATGATTCAACCAAAACATCTAATTCAGTAGAAGATAATATTTGCAACTCAGAGTTGAATTGTGGAGTTCTTGATGGTCTTTGAGCTTGGTTGTTTTCTTGCAGAAATTTCATTACCTAACTAGGTAACAGGTGCTCTTTTTTATATACCATGGCTTGCCCTGTCGTTGGAAGTAGGGTAATGAAATGTCTGCAAGACAGCACCAAGGACACCAAGGGTACACCAAGGACTCCAAGGGTACACCAAGGGTAATGAAATGTCTGCAAGAGAGCACCAAGGACTTTACAATCTCTAATTCTCCAACAGACCAATAGCGTAAAATGGATTTCAAGTGGCTCTTTCTTCTTTCTTTGAAAGAAGATGTAACCAATGTTAAACATATTTTAGTCTATGAGTAAAAAAATCTTGTACCTACAAAGATTTGGAGAACTTCCAATATTTATATACTTATTTTTGTGGTATTAAATGTTTATACCACCCATCCCACTATCCAAAGCAACTGCAGGCTTTAATAATATCTCTTCATGAACTAGGCTTGTCTGGGATTATGGAAATTGATCCAAAACATTTAGAACAATGTTTCTCAACCTTGGTAGCTTGAAGATGGGTAGACTTCAACTCCCAGAATCCCCAGTGCTGGCTGGGGGATTCTGGAAGTTGAAGTCCCCCCTCTTCAAGCTTCCAAGGTTGAGAAACACTGATCTAGAAGGTACCAGATTATCTAATCCTGAATTAAACTCTTGCCAATTGGATGATATACAGGTAGTCCTTAACTTAAAACTAAGTTAATGTAAAACTTATGGTCACTTCTTGTATTCATGACCATCGCAGCATTCTTAGGGTCAGGTGACCAAAGTTCAGATGCTTGGCAATTGGTATGCATTTGCGACAGTTGCAGCATCCCAGAATCAGGTGATCATCATTTGTGAGCTTCCAAGCCAGCTTCTGATAGGCAAAGTCAATGGGGGGAAGCCAGATTCACTTAACAACTGCAGTGATTCACATCAACTGTGGCCAAAAAAAAAAAAAGTCATAAAATTGGACATTAATAACTGCTTTGCTTAGCAATGGAAATTCTGGTCCCAATTGCGGTCATAGATCGAGGATGACTTGAAATATGGGGGTTCTAAACAATATTTAGAAGCTTCAATTGGCACAGAAAACAGGAATCAAAGATGTTTCTAGAGTTGTTCTTTTCAGATCAACTTTATTGCAATTTGGTTTAACCACTGGCTAGAATTCCTTTCTGGGTTCAGTTCAAGATGGTATATATTATGCACAAAACTTTAAATGAGCCATTCTAAATCCCTGTCCACTAAATTAATTAATTAAAGTTTCCAGTATTTCAGGCAAGCCGGGAGAGTAAGCTATTTCTCTTAAATGACTTGAGACCAGAATATTGAAAGGTCTGGTTCTTCCTCATGTATCTATTCTCCTGCTCCATCATCAGAGATCCTGCTCCTTATGCTGCAGCCAATAAAATGATGTTTCCGTAGAGTGTTGAGTTTTCAGGACTTCCTGAAGTGTGGCATCTTAATTCATTGATTCCCTTCTCAAAGAGGGCAGGTGTTTCCCTGATGACCTGGCTTATAAATAGGCTATTTGATTGACCTATTATGTGATACAGGTAGTCTTAGTCCTTGACCTACAACCATTCATTTAGCTACCATTCAAAGTCACAACCACATTGAAAACCTGACTTATGACCAGTCCTCACACCTGCAAGCATTGCGGCATCCCCAAGGTCACGTAATCTAAATTTAAACATTTGGAAAGTGGCATGTATTTATGCTGGTTGTAGTATCCTAGCTTCGTGTGATCACCATTTATGACCCTCCCAGCTAGCTTCCAAAATGGAGAAAGATGAATTCATTTAATGACTGCATAATTTGCTTAACAACTGCACTTGTTCATTTAACAACCATGGCAAAAAAAAAAAGGTAATAAAACTGGGCACAAACTTACTTAACCACCACTTGTTTAGCAATGGAAATTCTGATTCCAATTGTGGTTGTATGTTGAGGTCTACCTGTAACTCTTAGCTGAGCTTGGCTGATTTCAAAAAGCTAAACTGGGTTGGATTTGTTTAGCATTTAACCAGGATTGATTAATGAAATCCTGGGGCTCTCAGCTAGATTGGAAAGGCAAAAAGAAATCCCAATAGAAGGCAATGACAAAGCTCTATACTATTGCCAAGGGAATTTTTTTGCTAACTGATATTGCTAATTATAACTTGCTAATGTTCCCCATGTTAAATTTTTATATTGTAGGATTTTAATACTGCGAGCCACCTTGGAATTCTACTATAAAACAAAAAGATACGATAAAAGTAACTTTATAATATAATACGCTAAGAGATCAATTGTGTGCAGTTTTTAGAGGCAAAGCATTTCTTTGAGCAAAATGTCTTTTCTTTTATTACGGTAAGGACAGGCAAGCCTGTGGAACAGACGAATAGTAATAATCCCTCTTTCTTTCTACAGCAACCTTACTTCTATGTATTGCTGTAATTAAGATTATAGCAACAAATGTCTTCTTGGTCATACATACCTTTGTCTCTCTTAACTACTCCCTGTTGGCCAGTCGACGTGTTTCTCTGCATCTCCTCCTCTACTTCAGCAAGTCGCCTGCGCATGGATGGTTTCTGGTTCTTAATTCGGAGGCTGTATTGGCGGGCCAACTGGTAGACTTTGTTCCTCACCTTCTCTGTCAGCTCAGCCTCAGTGAGATGAGCCAGCTCCATTATGTGAGGGGACATCTGATCTTGATCACAGCTCTCTAACTCTTGTGCTGCTTTCCAGGGTAATCTGGATGGCACGGTCTGCTCCACAGGAGCCTTGTTCTCAGGAGGAGGTACCACTGGCTCCTCCTCTACTATGTCCCTAAGATCCTCGTCCTCCAGGATAAGAAGTGGTTCATGAAAGTCAAAGCCATTCTCCTGATTTCCGAATCTGTCTTTCAAATAAGACTCAGTCTGGCTCAGGCTCCCATTTGCTTTGCGCTCCCTACAGGCTTCGGTCCTCCTGTTCCAGAGCTTGCTCTTCGATTGCTCCATCTCCTCCCAGAGTTTAATCATCTCATTAGGTGACCTGAACTCTGCTTCAGTGATAGGCTTTAGATTTTCCTCACTGGTTGTCTCCAAATGGGGAGACGGGAGTGCAACACCAGGCCTATTTGAAAGCATCAAAGATACTGCCTTGCCTACTGCACTATTGTCCAAGGGGGGCGGTCTCTTCCTCTTCAGCACCTCCTGTCCAGGTTCTGGCTGGGGAAGACTGTTTATCCGAAAAACAGAATTTCTCACCAGCCCTTTGGGAATGAAGGACAGACTCTCCCTCCGCCTGACACTGAAGTTAGCATCCTGGTGCTCAGCATAATCATAGTAACTCTTGATCTTGTCCAGCAGCAGCCGGTCCTGGTGGGACAACATCGATTCCTTCCGTCGACAAGAAGAATGGTCAGACTCAACCAGGCCAGGCCGCACTGCACCATTGCAAGTACCGTTGCAGGGTTCGGCAGAAGGCTCTTGCAGGTTGCTGCAACTCTGGGAGTCCACAGTAGTGCAGCCATTGTTGCAACACTCAGCCTCTTCGCCGCCTTCCAAGCTCAGAACGCTGCTGCTCCGGCTGGCCATCTTTGGTGTGAGGTAGCCCTTCCCTTCCTCGTGAACCAAGCTATTGCGACGGGAGAGGCTGCTGGCAAAGCGCTCTGCAATGATACTGGCCTGATCTAGCACAGAAAAGGGGAGGATGCTGCTGGACTGTGGTGCATGACCATCCTCTTCCTCCTCTTCCTCCTCACTGCTCAAAGGCTTCAGTTCTTCTACATTTTCAGCAGATTCCATGATATCTGAACCTTGATCCAGGAGCCTATGGTGATCTAGATCTGGATGCTGAGGGCTCTCTTCTAGGCACTCTTCCCGATGTGAAGGAATGTCTAGCACTTTGTCAAACTCAATAGGTGATCGAACCTGGGAACACATCAAAGAGAAGAGATAAAGAGAGAGGGAATCTCAATGACAATGATTTGTGCCTTCAAATCAGTGTTGACTCTATTAGTCCCTAAAGTTTTCTTGGCAAGGTTTTCTTAAGTGGTTTACCATTGCCTTTTTCCTCGGACTGAGAGAGTGTTATTGGCCTAAGATTCACAGCTGGCTTTGTGCCTTAGGCAAGACTAGAATTCATAGTCTTCTAGTTTCTAGTCTGTTGGCCTTAATCACTATACTAAACTGTCTCTCACTGATTCTTACCCCAATTAAATTACAGTTGGATGGTTATCTATTATGAGCCGTGGTGGCGCAGTGGTTAGAATGCAGTACTGTAGGCTATTTCTGCTGACTGCCAGCTGCCTGCAATTTGGCAGTTCAAATCTCACCAGGCTCAAGGTTGACTCAGCCTTCCATCCTTCCGAGGTCAGTAAAATGAAGACCCAGATTGTTGGGGGCAATATAGGCTGACTCTTTAAAATGCTTAGAGAGGGCCGTAAAGCACTGTGAAGTAGTATATAAGTCTAAGTGCTACTGTTATTATGCAACTGTATAGTGAACGGTATTTAGCTACTAGGAAACTCTTCAAAGGTCAAAGTTGTTAATTTTAATACAGAATTTTCAAGGCCATAAAAATGTACTTATCAACAACTTGGTTCATCTGAATACGGTATAGCAATGTAAATCATTTTATATGCTGCATCCCTTGTGGCCAACACAAATTGCTGACCAGATGATGTTGTACATGATGCAAATAATAGAAATAGTTATCAGGCTAAACTTTGATCAGAACTGCATTATCTGCCAGCATTTGCCTACCTTTGGCACAGATGACACAATCTCCACAATCCTCTCTCTAATGCTGGAAGAGTGGTCTTGTTTGGGTCCTTCCTGTGTCTTGTGGCCCTTGCCCTGAACCAAAATAGTAATGATCTTGTTAGAGGGCTAAATGGTTGGTTCTGAGAACAGAATCATTACGTTTATGCTGGATTATCAGACAAGAACAAATATCTCTATTCAGACTCTATTACCATTCTGATATAACTTAAGTCTCATTCATGTCCCCATGTATACAACTGAAAAAAAAAAGGTAGTGTAGTCCAGCTACTGAAATATATTAAAGGATGATCAAAAGTTTCTACGCAGGCCCAAGACTAATATTCCAGCCACTGGATACAGCAATAAGCTAAGCAAATGGAAGGAGAACATTTGTCAGTGGGATGTCAGCTGACCTGCTGCCCAGACACAAAATAGTTTGCAGCCAACCATTAAGACCAACCTTTATTTTGTCTTGTAGCCAGTTTTATATCCTACAACATTTAGCAATTGTACAGTTCAATCTTTTTTAAAATCTGCAGGCTGATCAATGCTTTATAATATATGCCTTTAGTACTGGACCCAAGGAAGGGTCCAAAAGGACATGGAATGGGATTTGTCAAGAGGGCGACTTAAAGATGAACATTGCCTCATTACTGAATGATTAATGTAGCAGAACTTTCCTTGCACGTGAAAAAAATAATTAAAAATGGTTTTTCAATAGAGACAAAGCAAATCGATCCAAGAATTCTTTTTTTTTTAATCAAGCGCAAATCCAGTTAGGTTGTATGGAAGAGCGTAAAGTGCCAAGTCAGTTGGTAGTGCCACTTAATAGTTAAGAGCCCTACATGCAATGCTTCTTTTTTAGAGATATCGTCTAGGCCAGGGGTCTCCAACCTTGGCAACTTTAAGCCTGGAGGATTTCAACTCCTAGAATTCTGGGAGTTGAAGTCTGCCAGGCTTAAAGTTGCCAAGGTTGGAGACCCCTGGCCTAGGCCCTAGTTGGTCTATACCAATCCTTGTCCAGTTCCAACTGATTAGAAGATTTTAGGGAGCTCAGCCTAAGCCATGCACTAAGCCAACATGCAGAAGGGAGACGCAGCAGAGACTCAACAGGCACCTCACCGTGCTGCCCCAGGAGAAAAGCAAAGTATTGGCCCGATAGTGCCAGCAATGGAGGACTGCCATCAAGGAGCTTGCAAAGTCTGACACCTGTTCCGTTCCTACCAGCCTGTCCTCTTCCTCCTCATCTTCTTCTTCCTCCTCCTCTTCTTCCTCCTCCTCCTCTTCTTCCTCTTCCTCCTCCTCAGCTCCATTCTCTTCCTCGAGCTCTGTCTCCTTCTCACTGCCATCACTTTCAGCCAGCTCTTCAGAAGATTCCTGGGGAAGGGTCTGCTGATCCTCCTCTTGGGATAAGCTGTGGGGGATCTGTGAGGGTTCCCCAAACTCCAGAAGGGCTCCATCACTATCTGCGTGCTGTGTGAAGTGAGGGTAAGCAAGGGTGTCCTTTAGAAAGGTCTTGGCAAAGAGATGCTATGACAACAGGACTTCTCTTTCTCCCTTCTCCTCCATGGTTCCATTTCTTCAAGAGCTACAGAATATGGCTTAGGGCAAAGGTGAGTGCTCTCCCACTGGCAGGTCGGATTAAGCTTTAAGAAGCATTTTAAGGGACTGAGGGCTCACCAAAAAGCACCCATTACTTTTAATTCCTTTAAAAGGGGAGCTGTTTTCCAACCTTTTTAAAAATTCTGAATCTTACCTTTAATCCTACTGAAGATTTGCAGCACATAAAAAAGAGAAGAAAGGAGACAGTTAGAGGACGAATGGCAGAGTTTCATTTCCTTGCTCAGTTATGCATCTGGCTTCCTGTTTGATCCCTTCTTCATTTGTGGGGGTGCACATAGAATCAGAAGACATGAACAATGTGCAGGTTTTGAGAATATTTGTATCTTTTATGCAGTTTGAAAGGCCTATCTCTATAGTCACTTTGATCATTAGAGACTTATAATTAGAAAGAGGAAAAAAATGGCAAATGAGCGAATGCAGGCAGCCCACAAGTTGTGCCTGACTCCACCATCTGTTTACAGCTAATATAATACCCGCAGACAGTGTTGTCAAAATACGGCAGCAAAAACACTAATTGTGAACCATGCAATTTCCTTCTCTCCTTTCTGTAAATAAGGGTAAAACTCACTTTGTCTCTTCAATCCTCCCAAACCCCTCCACCACCACCCCTCACAAAAAAATCATACTGAAAATCCAGGCCCCATTCATCCCTCCTCACATCATCATGTTTCTGGCCATGCCCTCCACTAACATTCAGAGGCCAAGGAATCCTTCAGAATCAAAGTTTGGGCCCTGACTGTCAGAGCTGGGTGCAATTCTGGGGAGAAAAATTCTAGAGAAACCACCAACTTCATCACTTTGCCTAATGATAGAGAAATGGCTTATATTTACAAGTTAGTCAGTTCTGGAGGAAGAAGGGAAAGGCAATGCTTCCTTACCTTTGTCACTCAGTTGCTTGAGGATCTGTTTTGTTGGCTCTGGGATAAAAACAACATTTCCAAGATCAGTGCCTGAAGGAAGCTGTGTCAAATACAGGAGCCACCCAACACATTTCAGAGGATGAAAGCACCAGCACCACCTTTAGCCCACAGCCTCAGCCTTCCCAAAAGACAACAACTTAAAGCACCCAAGTGGAGAACCACACCAGCTTCCTGCAGGTGGCAGGGAACATGCCTCTCAGACAGCACCATCAATTGCCTTCTCTAAGCCACCAGCACTAACTAACCAAAGTGCAGGTGGTCAAAATGTTCTTGGATTTTAGAACTTTTAATGCAATATAAGGCTTATGTATTATGTGAGCATGTGCACAGGCTCGAAAATAATAGCCTCGAGCAATTCAGTGCTACTCTGAAGTCAGAATACCTAATGCAAACAATGGTCTCTTCCCCACAAGCCTGGGTTCTGTCTGTGAGATGGGAAGGAAGTGGAAAATAACTGTCCTAACAGTGGCCTCTTTTCCGTATCCCAAAAATGAGGCTGCCAAAGTTGCTGTCCTCTTATGAAGGCAGGGGTTGTGAGTTTTGCTGCTGCTGTGGGACAACAAGGAGCCTCTTTCCCTCATGGTCGCAAGTTGGGATCTCTCCCTGTCTTCATGAGGTGATTCTTGTCTTCTCTGCCATGCTCCCTAGAAAGCCCCACGGCTGCCTCTAGCTCTAGCAAGCATTTAAGTTATTGGTAGGACCTTGTGGAGAACCTTCCACAAGATAAGCTTGAGGGGAGGGGAGGAGAGGGAAGGGGAGAGGAGAGGGGATGGGAGACCTTTGGTTCTATTGTCTCTGGCAGCCCAGAGTGCAATGTTCCTAGAGATTCAGAACCCCACGGCCAGGTGGGAAAGATATTTGGGCAATGGGGACATCAACTTCAGTATCTACATATAGAAAAGCTTATTCTGTTTTCCAATGGGAAATACTATTTCCTGCCAGATTGCTTTGATCCAGCTGCAACTGGCCCTTGGATGAGGGCTGGTTCCAATGTGGAAAACTACATAACCTCAAGCACCAGGACACAGGCCATCCCAGGATCAAGGCAAAGGAGTTCTGTGGCTGATGCCATAGCAGGACTCCAATCATTCCTTGTACAAAGGAATTTGTTCTGCTGGTTAAAAGACCCACAACTCTAAAAAGGATTTGGGGGGGGCGGGGCAAAGCCTGAAAGAACAAAAAGGCTAGAACTTTGTGCACAACAATATCAAGCGTTATGTTCTTAGCTGCTCAAAGCCCTGCTTGGCCTGTTTTGGGCTCCAGATATATTAAGAAACATTTCCTTTATATCTTTAAAAGTCAAAAGAACTAGAGTTGCTCATTAAAAAAAGGGAAAAGAGTAAAATGGAATTCTCAGAGTGTTAGGTTTTGTACGGTAGCCCTCGACTTATGACCACAACTGGGTCCATTATTTCCATTGCTAAGCAAGGAGATTGTGAGGTGAGTCAAGCCCGATTTTATGACCTTTTTGCCATGGTCGTTAAGCAAATCACTGCAGTAAATTAATCATGTGGTTGTTAACCACATCCATTGTGGTGAAGTACTGGATGCATAACCCTCTGAGTAAGAACTACCTTAACCTGTTGGTAGGGACTGAGAGGTATGTTCAGCCACGAACATGCACGCAAAACTACTCTAGAGAAATGCTGGACTCAAATTTGGAAGCTTTCCAGCCCTTTGCTTCCCATTCCACAACACCTGGCTGCACACCCACTTGCCAAACTAAAAGGAGCTCGCACCCGATTTTCTGCGACTTTTAGGACCTGCCGCAGCTGTGGAGTTGTGGAGTCCATCTAAGAGCTTCTCAGCACTGGTTTTGCCACAGTACGGTTCTATGAATAGGACATAAGATGTTAGCACCAGTGGCTTTAGCTGAACTGTTCACCAAATTAGGAGGCATTTTAAAGCTTGCCAAATACTCAACAAAGGAATGACAGCCCAGCTATGATTTCCTTCCTCTTGTGCAAGGCCTGTTTTCCATCAAGTGAAAGTTATTAAAAAGGAGCTCCCGTTAATAGGAAGCTCACCAGAGAACAGTATGGAAACGTAGAGTGCTCATAAATTTCTTTGCCAAAGAGTTTGGCTTTAATTTTTATCTACTACTGTTTTTTCATAGTAACAAAAAGGAGATCCAAGGACCCAGTCCCTTCACTGGCTCCTCTATTGGCCATGTTGGCTGGCTTTGCAAAAAAAAAACCCCAGAATCCTGCTTAGTCTGCCATTCTACCCCAGAAGCCCATAGACCTTTTGAAACTCTCATTGCAAGTAGATAATCAAAATTTTAACAGTTCTATCCACACATGAAGTTCTCATATGATTAGACGTGTGACAGAAAGAACGGATCTGCATCTTCTGGCTTCACCCCTGCTGGCTTATGAACCTTGTCATCTATATATTTGAAGATGAGTTCTAATATGGGGAGCCTGGTGTGGATATGTGGGTGCCCCACATGCTTTAGAAACTTTCATGCTCAGGATGGGGTAGAACCAGAATCAACAGGAAGCATCTGCAAGTGTTTCAATAAAAATTCAACAACTACCACTGCAGCTGCCTAAACACTAAGACAAGGCAACTGGTTCCTTTGGACAAATAAATTTGTAACTCTTAAAATAATCCATGTTAAGACCCCTTTAATATTCTAGAACAGGGGTGTCAAACTCGATTTCATTGATGGCCGCATCAGGGTTGTGTTTGACCTGGGGGGGGCGTGGCCAGTGGGCGTGGCCAGCTCAACGTCACTTTCGCTCCATTTTTGCTGGCAAAGGCACCGCGGCTTGGTCCTTCACTGTTTCCAGGGCAGCCCCACGGGCCAAATCTAAGCACCCCATAGGTCCGGATCCAGCCCACGGGCCTTGAGTTTGACACTCCTGTTCTAGAAATACGTTAAATCAAAATCTACTGGTCTAAATCATCTCATGATGGGAAAATTCTCCTCCCTCCCACGTAGGTTGCTGAACCACAAGGGCCAGCTTCCTTCACCACTAGCACACCCGCCAAAGATTAAAATCTATACGTAAGACTTTTCACAGCATTAAAGAACTAAGCTTGACTCACACACATCTTTGGGTAAGGTAAAGAGGCTGAGTAGGCCCAAATGGAATTTAGATACTCATGCATATTGAAACAGAAATTACAACATCCAAATGTCACTCAGTAAAACAGAACCAGCTTGGCCAGTCTTGTAGTAACTTGCAAGTTTTCCAATACACCAAGCTCTGGAGCAATTCAGAAAGGAAACGGGCCCAGTAACTTCGGTCAAAAGGTGGGAGACAAAACATGCTCATTTCCTGTAAGGGCCCTGTAAAGTTGCCTCAAAAATATGACAGTGAAAATACAACAACCACACTTATATAGTAAATGCTATCTAACTATTCTGCTCTATTGAGTTTTGACAGAAACCTGGCCCAAATATTATGGAGGAATGAAAAGTATTTCATAAAAGAGGGAATTTTATATACATCCCTCTCCTCCAAAATGAGTTGGATCAGATTAAAGGGCACTAGCCCAGCCCAAACATTCCATTTCTAAAAAATAAACATTACTTCTGAGGTAATTTGCTTGCTGGATCCCTCCATTTCTGGCTAGCTCAGTTATGGATATAACCTGCAGCTTCCCAGGTCAATTTACCACTTCCTAACATTTTCTGAATCACCATTTTCCCAAGGAAATTAATCCTGATTCAAAAGTCTCCCGTTTTCAACATATATTCAATTAGGATCAATTAGTTTTGCAGAACAAACCAATCAAAACAAGAATAAGGTATTTATCTAATTCTTCACAATATTGGAAAATGCAAGCTGCTAATTAACAGTCCTTGATTTTTAGAGATGGAAGAGAGGTTGTTTAGGGACCAGATTATCTTTCATCTCAGGTATTATGCAGACAATTATTGTGTCATCTCGATTTAGACGGTCTAATTTCAAACCGTAGTAAGAAATTCCTAGGCAGCACTAATAACAAAACAATCACATGATATGTTAAGGCCTTCTGGCCATTCCAATTCCCAATGGGCTGCAGGAACATCTTTTAAAGCTAATACAGGTAGTCCTCGACTTATAACAGTTCATTTAGTGACCGTTCATAGTTACAACAGCACTGAAAAAAAGGGACTGTTTTTTCCACTTCCGATCATTACAGCATCCCCATGGTCAGGTGATCAAAATTAGAACTCTTGGCAACTGACTCATATTTGTGACGGTTGCAGTGTTCCGGGGTCATGTGACCCCCTTATGCGACCTTCGGACAAGCAAAAGCCAGATTCACTTAACAGCCATGTTACTAACTTAACAATGACAGTGATTCATTTAACAACTGTGGCAAGAAAGATCATAAAATGGGGCAAAACTCAATATCTGTTGCGCTTAGCAACAGAAATTTTGGGCTGAATTGTGGTTGTAAGTTGAGGATTACCTGTACAATGATGTATGACACATCACTGCTGGACAAGGCAAACCATACAGCTGACAGACCATAAAGATTTGTGGGCCATTCTCAAGCTCATGCCTGTTGCCACCACTGAAGATCAACTGCCTATGCAGATGTCTCTAGGTCTTTTCTCTGTTCTTTAGTCCGACATTTCACTTTACATCAAATAATTTTAGTCACTTAACCTCAACTGCTAAATCACCATGCTTCAGAAACTGAGGTGATAAGAGTACTCTATCATCAAGGGAAAATTCCCACAGAATTTTCCCTTGTGTCCAAAATACACAAATCTATACTCTTCACCTGCTCTGTATGTGAGATGTGCCAGAGGTCATTGCATCTTGGCAAAAAAAAAATCCCTGTCAGCTGTACTGAGCTCTAGAGCAAAATATTAAAAAGCCTAATAACTTCCCAAACCAAAACAAGCTGGAGGATCCACTAACAGAAATAAAAAGTTCTAAATGTAATCTTTGACATACGACTATAATGGAGCTTGCCCATTACAGCTGAATGTTGTAATGCTCGTAAAACAGGTCAGTCGTGTGACTGACATAATTTTACAACATTTTTGCATCAGTCTTTAAGTAAACTAATGGTTTGCTATGGGCACAGTTTTGCCAAAGCCCAGAAGTGGTGGTTTTTCACAAAACCATCGTAAAATGCAGTTATGACCACAGGATGCTGCAAATGGTCATAAACATGGCTATATTGCTGAGCACCCAAAGTTTGGTCATGTGACCACAGAGGGGACCTGACCACCAGAACTTTGAATCCAGGTCATAAATCCCCTTTTCAGTTTGGTTGCAACTTCAATGGTCGCTAAGTCGAGGGCTACCTGCAATCTAAACCTTCCAGAGATCTTTGCACAGTTGTCTTCTCATCCAATTGCTGCTAGTCAGAGTTTCCAACAACAGGGCCTGCCAACGTTCACTCCCTGGACATAGTAGCAACAATTTTTTCTCAACATTATTGCTTATCCCCATACCCAAACCCCCATACAATTTACCTGATTGTCGACGTCCAGGCCGATTCTGTTTAAAGATTTCTTCAGGCTGTTGGCATGATAAGGACTTCTTCAAGTGCTCAGGACTGTATTTGAAGTGAGGAGGATCTGAAAGGAGTAGATGCGTGTTTGTGAAAAGACATCAATTATGTCTGTTACATGTGACCAGAATGTAGAACACATGAGGGAATGGAAATCTACTATTATCAGGGTCTGGGTCTTAAAAATACCACAAGCCCATGTTACCTCCTGATTTACAAGAACAAGCACCATTTCACTCTTAATCCACTTAATATTTCATCATACAAAGAAGCCAAGACAGTGACAAAGGTATTAAATTACAGGAGGCAGAACTTGGAATAACTATAAGGGATGACGGATCCACATTCTGTTTATTATTGCTTTTTCCATCCTGTAAAATTTCCCCAAATTGATGAAATAATCTAACCCTTAATACTGAACTTAACCTCTCCAGATGGGGTGTTATAATGTATTTATTGACGGCTTGCACCAATGATGCAGTGGACAGGAAGAATGAAACAGGAAACAGACATCTGAGACAAGAAGAGGGGAAACTTACAGAATGAGTCCATTTCCAAGATGGCTTCTTTGGCCTGAAGAAAAGGCAGAATTGCTTTAGTGGTTGAGGTTCACAAATAAAGGAACAAATTCTATGATACTGAGATAAGGATATGAAAGGAGATATTTCTCTCCACTTAATTTTCGTGTGCAAAAAACACAAAAACAAATTCCCCTGCTCCAGGCATTAACCTTTAATGTAGTTGGATACAAATTGCCAATCTCAGCATAAGCACCAATATCCACACAGATATTCCCCATCCCTTTTAGAAGAATTATGTTTAGAAATTATCATTGGGCTTTCAAAGATTTGTAAAGAGGGTGAATGTACACCAAAAGGATTTAGGAAAAAAATACACAGGATGACCAAGATGTCTCCAGGTGGATTGGAAAAGGCTTATCTTCAGCTACCAACAACCCCAGCCAGCATGGCCAATGATTTCATTAAATGCTATTTTGTTTGTCAAATTTAGGTATCACCCTTCTCACTCACTACTTCCCTCCTCCACCCACAAATTCTGATAAAATCTATCTGAGAATATGCATAGAGTCCTCCAGGCCATCAGACTATAAATCCCAAGGGCCAGGTAGGCTAGGGACAATGGGAGCTCTAGTGCAGAACACCTAGGGAACATGCTTTAGAGAATGGCCAAAGAAAATTTCTGACATCTATTCTGCAAGACCATTAGGGCAAAGGGAAAACAATACCCACTCACTTTCTGAGGGATTATGGCATGGTGATTTTCTAAAATCAGGCGCTTGAGGTGGTGAGTCCAAACCCTCTTCTCGTCCCCTGATTTGGCCTGGTAACAAAAGTACACTCCATGAGTTTGAAAGGCAGTTGTGCACATGTGATCCTACCATAGCTCAGCCTTCTGAATCTTCCTATTCTTTGCTGTTATTGCTTAAAGCGTACCTTCTTTCTATATCTGCTCATTATTTCCAACCCTACCTTCTCCTGCATTTAATACTTCAAATTTCATTCCTATGGATTGATTATCTCAATGTGCTCTTATCATGTGATGCTGCACCCCAACCCTAAGCTGGTTTTATCGCTTTACCTTACACCTCCTTCAGTCTGATCCCTGTATTTGCCACACAGAAGCTCATAACGACTTATTTTTCTCAGTCTTTCTGCTAGTTTTCCCAATTCCCTCACTTCTGCCAGCATTGCTGCAAGCAGATTGTCCAGCCTGAGCTTCAAACCCATCACCTTCACCAACCACCGTCCACACACTAATAATGTCAACGGGTCTTCATCTCACCTGAATGTTATACTGCTGCTTGTTATGCTTGTAGTGGGTGACAGTGAAGCAAAGTGAATCCCGTGTGCTCTCAATCAGCATCAAAGACGAACACTGCAGGCCAGATAAGAGATGTCACTTCAGCCACAGCAATTAATGGCCAGCCTCCACTGATTAACTCTTAAAAGGGACACTAAAGCCTTCTACATTTTATTGGGCCAAAAAAGTGCATGACCAGGTTTACTTTGTACATATTTTTTGAAAGCTGTTGTGGCTGTTATGTCCCTTTAGAATAACAGTTCTAATAATAATATTCATCTAGAACAGTTATTATCTTTAACTTTGCCTTCACCATCTCTACAGTAATGCAAATAAGACTAGAGGGACACCCACACCCACATACTGGTATGTATATGTATCTGCACTGTATATATACATGTGTGTGTGTGTACATGTACCCAGAAGTGGTTGCTGGATTGATCCACCTGCCCCCTCTTGTTCTCTGCTGTCTACCCATCCATCTTTCTTACATTGTTGTATCCTCGATGTGTTAGTTTTCATTGTTTATTTCATTGTTCTACTATCTTACTTTTGTTTACACTCTTTTCATTTCTTCCTTTTCATTATTGTGAACTACCTAGAGTAGGCTCACAGTGAGATAGGCATCAAATAACAAATACATATCATTTTTTTCAAGGACAACTAATTTTTAAGAAGTTCCTTTCAAGCTAGTATGAGTTTTGAAAAGCCTCTTTTCTACGCTTCTGGCTTTTTAGATGGGGAAAGGGCTGCATGTGACGAAAGGGCAGCATTGGAGGGAGGAAATAAAAAACACCCAGGCAGAGGTGTTGGTCTTGTGGGCCTCTACAGATCATTATAAATACACAACAACTTCAGCTGTCAGAAAGAAAACTTTAGTCAACAAAGGACGTCAGCCTTTTCATCTCTTCTTGCTTCCACCATCTCATCTTGATGGCCAAGTTATCAAATGCTCAATCTCGTTTTAAAAGAACAGAACAAACAAATAGCAAGCCAACACCTATTTCTAATGCAAAAGAGAAGCAGAAAGGATGCCCCACTTACTGGAATGTGACTCTTGCATATGTAGTGATCACCCCGTTTCTTAGTTATCAGCAAGATCTTGTCCAAAAGGAAGAATGTTCTCTCGTTCCTGACACGATGTACCCGGAATGTGCCCTCTAGGACCAGCTCACCATAAGTTGTCAGGTCTGGACCCTTCCAGTTGATAAGTAAGGACTGGATTTCCTGCAAAGTCAAGGGAAAGATTGATGTTTTTATTTCTTAGCCCTTCAGCACCCTGGTGATTTTCGACATCTCAGGAAGAGCGGTCATAGGAATTAAGTCCAGAGCAACTGGAGGATAGCAGATTGGAAAAGCATGCAAGTCTATTTATTTATTTATTTATTTATTTATTTATTTATTTATTTATTTATTTGTTATTTATATACCGCCCTTCTCCCTGAGGACTCAGGGCGGTGAACAGCCAGAATTAAAAACATACAATACAAATATTAAGAATTAAAAATACATATAAATTTGGCTCCAATTTTAAAAATAACAAACCAATTTAAAAAACGTCTAAAATTTCTTCCTAAGCCAGCCCGGCTTGTTGAAAAAAGTAGGTTTTAAGGGCATGGCGGAAGGCACTGAGGTCTTGAGATCTCCTTATCTCAGGGGGCAGCTGGTTCCAGAGGGTAGGTGCCCCCACAGAGAAGGCTCTCCCCCTGGGGGTCACCAGCCTACATTGTTTGGCTGATGGCACCCTGAGGAGGCCCTCTCTGTGGGAGTGCACGGGTCGGTGGGAGGTCATTTGTGGCAGTAGGCGGTCTCGCAGATAACTAGGCCCTATGCCATGGAGCGCTTTAAAGGTGATAACCAAGTCTATCAAGAGTCATTTGAAGGAACTCAAAGAAAATATTTGGGTTTTTTTATAAGTTGCTTGAATCTTATAGCAATTTATTGAAGAAATTTTTCAACAGAATTAAAATCAGTACATATTTTGAATTAAAGAAGAATAAAGAAAAGTAAATAGGAGGAAAAAATATAGCGAGAAAAGAAAAGGAAATGGAAAATTTTAAAGAAATAGCTTCCGATTTTCTTGGCAGCAGTTATAGATACATTTGTACTTTGCTTTTTCTCACTAAGGTTACATCATTCTAAGGTTACATCATATCATGAATATTTGAGTTTCTTTAGAAGTGTGTAAGGAAATATCACCTACATTTTCCCAGGGATAAACATACTTGACCCTACTACACGGAAACTACTACAACTACCTATCATCTATGTTTCAGATTGAAAGCAGATCAGGCTCAGGATACTCCTTTCTAAATACCTGCAGCCGCACGGCATGTTCATGCTTCCGCTTCATGTCATTGATGTACCAAGCTACACAAGTCATGGTGGCAATTGCCTCCTCCACCACTTCGTAGCCATCTCCTTCTCTGTCAAAGTGCTTTGCTATCTCCTAGGAGAAAAGCATACTCAAAAAGTTAGCATGGAGAATTATGGACTTCTGTGAAGAACTTTCAATAGATACTTATTAATTTTATAGAAAACAAATCAACCCCAATGACCAGTGGGGTAACTGAGGTTTCAACCAAATTGCCTTCATGTCTGGAAAACAGGTAAGGGATTCTTACATTTGAATACATACCATTCTAAGTAGGTTCACATAAGTTTGATTCCAATGAGAAGTCAATCCTTTTTTTAATATTCTTTCTATGACCATATCTTTATATAAACTCACTCTCTCTTTTGGTGCCTTTGAGTCAGCATTGACTCCTGATGACTATCTGGACAAGTCACTACAGTTTTCTTAGCAAGAGTTCAGAAGTTGTTAATCATTGCTTGCTACCTAGGGCTCAGAGTGTGTGACTGGCCCAAGTTTTTCATTTCTAGCCTGGTGCCTTAATCACTCTATCATACTGGTTCTCTTCAAGGTGATTTGTAAGAATATAAATAAAATAGGGTAGGATAGGGTAGGGTAGGATAATTACAAATCAACTTAAAAAAAATATTACAGGTCCATCATTAGCACCAAAAATTCTTTGGTAGCTGATGATCTTGACTGCTTTGCAAAAGCAGGTGCACTTGCATGCCATGCTTTTAATTGCATGGGATAGCAGTCCTTCTCAAGATGAACTCACAAGGCCAGAGAAAAGAGTCAATCCTGTAAATGATGGCCTGTGCAGAGCTTTTTAGGTTAAAATCAGCATCTTGATTTGAGCTCACAAAGCTATTGTAGGCAGAAATGTTATCAGAAGATTGATATTACATGACTAAACCCATTTTTTTCTGTAGCAGCTGGTCAAGTGCAGTTTGGATCAAATGCATCTTTCAATTTTCAAGTCTCGTGTAAAGCATGTTCCAGAATTCCAATCAAGAGGCAATGGGGGTATGAATCACAGCTCTCTCTATTGTAGAAATTAATTCTACATATCCCCATGTGAGTACCACATCAACCAAGACTTCTTTAAGGGAGAAATGGCCTTTCTTGGAACAAGGTACTGTAGAGGTAGCTGTTATTATTTTAGGAAAAATGAGCAGACTGCATTTCACAATTTTTTTTAAAAAAAAAGTTAAAACAGATTCCAAAGCTGCAGAATCAGATAACGTAAGCAACCTGTTGTGAAAGTCTGTGTTACCTGTAGAAGCAGATGATATTTGAGAATGCGCTGGACAGGCTTGAGAAGGTAGGAGCCAAGGGGCAAGGAGTGCCGGATTTGTTCCTGCCTCTCCCGAAAGAATTTGGCCAGTTGTTTGTTCCTCATACATTCAGTCAGAGCTGCCACAGAGCTGGAAAGTTAAAACCGATACACAATGAATGGCATCAAAGAAGACAATTGCCTGTATTCTCTGAGGGATGCAGTGACAGATCTGCTCAAAGTAGCAAATAAAGGACTGCAATAAGGGGCTAAAACAATGAATCAGAAGATGACCAGTGGCAGCCGAATTATGTCTTCTTGTTGTCCCCTTAATGTCTCCTTCTCTTGTATGTGTATTTGCCTGGGATCACACAGTTACCACACAAGCCTACAAAAAGCACCGCTTCTTGGCTCAACAACTGCACATTGCTACAAATTTACAAAATCAACCATTCCTGCAAAGTTTTTACAGAAAGAATCTGGAACCACTTCTGGCCAGATCTAACAATTATTAACAAGTCCCTATGCATGTTCAGTGCCACCTAATTATTAGTCTAGACGTAATCTTTTGTAACTGAGCAGAATTAATTTTCAGCTCAGCTGCTGCTCGAGAGAAAATGCTACAAAGACAGTATTCCCACTGGAGCTGCAGGGTTGGCATTTTCCCACTGGGGGGAATTCCTACCTCAACTGACTTTTACGTCACAACACTTGAGTGCTATTTCCTTGTTCTTTCCAGTACAACTGGAAATGATGCTGCTGTTTCCATACTGAGTGGCTGTGTTAACCCTTCACCACAAAACAAGCATGGTAGGTCAAGGATGAGGACTGGGCTGTTGATGGAGTACCTGGTTTTGCACTCCCTCACTGATCAGTCAAAATATGTGCTGGACAATTCGCAAGGTTTCTCAGCACTGACATACTTCTGCGATGATCCAAGTATGATTCTGAGTATTTATGGGAAAGAGTGGTTATGTAGAAATGAATCAGCAGCTGAAGAATGAGGGTTGTACAGGTAGTCTTCAACTACCTGTACAACTAGTTACTTAACAGTCCTCACTTAGTCAGGCTCTGGGCACTATCATGTGATCTTGCCCAAAGATGTGGGTGCATTCCCTAACCCAATTGCCCATAATCTCAGGAATTTAGATAAAATAGCTGAATTTAATTCTACCGTATTTTTTGGAGTATAAGACGCACCGGAGTATAAGACGCAGCTTAGTTTTTGGGGAGGAAAATAGGGGGGAAAAAATCTGCCTACCAGGTATTCATCTGGCTAGCGTCCTTAGTCTGGTCAGCTTCAGCACATTAGTTTGCTGGTTTTTTATCCCCTGCTTGGAGATAAAAAACAGCTTCTAAGGGGGAAGAGGCAGCTGAGAGGAAGCAGCAATGAGAAAAGCAGGCAAAGCATGAGTGAGATCTCTTCACTCGGCTAGTGCCTAGTTAGGGCTGAAAAAAAGCTGCTAAAGAACAGCTGAGAATCATTAGCGCCTTGTTAGGGCTGAAAAAAAGCTTCCAGCTACATTCCCACGCACCCAAATTTTCAGCCCCTTTTAGGGGGGAAAAGGTGCGTCTTATACTCTGAAAAATACGGTAATTTATCTAGAGGAGCAATCAGGGTGCCTGTTGAGACTGCATTGCTGACCCTCAAAACAAGCTGGAAAATTTAGCTCTAAGATTTGAGACATCGTGTCACTGAATATGAATTAAATATACTTGCACAATATATTTTTGTCCTATATACAAACTATTCTTAGCATACACTGTGATGACCCAGAAGCATTTTACAACATCTGTAAAAAGATTCCGTTAATAGGGAGAACGAGCTGTCCCTGTTCTCACGAAATCACATCCCCTTTTTGCATTGCAAAGGACACTCACTTCGGATAGTTATTGCAGTATTGAGTATAGATGTTGAAGTCTTGGCTCTGTTGGGGGAAGAGAAGAAAGATCCGTAAGACTTGTTCAATTCATTTTGTTCCCTAATGTCAACCATTCTACAAATGTCTCTGTCAGATGTCCAGTACAGATACCAGCACCAACCTCACTGGGTATGTTTGGGGGATAACTCCTGGACTAGCACTGATGATGTTACCTAGTTTGGGAAATGAAACATTTGCAAGAAAACAAGCAAGCTCAGAGAGCATCAAGGATTCCTAACTCAATTCTCTTTCATGCACAGCTAGGCAAAATTTTCAGCCCCCAGGCTGCCACTAATTCTCTCACCCAGCACAACAGAGTGGTCAATCTTGGCTTTTAGTGATTTTAAGAGAGCCTCTTAAGAAAGAGAAAGAAGGTGTTTCACTTCTGAAAGATTTGGTGCTCCCACCCCCATCTTTCCCTTCCTATTTCTTAGCCAAAAATCTTGTTCCTGAAATGGAGCAGTGATGCCATCTCTTCCCCGTGATTTTATATCAGGCTGCTTCAGGGCCTGTGGACTATCCACTTCTGCTTTAATGGAAGCAACCCAGCGAAGCGTGACAAATCATTCACTCAGAGGAGGGTGTGCCGAACCACCCAATTATGCACCCAATTATGAACCATCAGAGATGAGCATAAAGCAACATCAGTTTTATCTGCTTACCCTGTGTACAAAACATTGCGCAACTGCAACGGGATCGTTGTGGCAACTATCCAGTTCTTGCAGTAGTTCACTGCGTAGAAATTGAAACAGAAAGAATAATTTATCAGTCAACTCAAGATAAAAAAATAATGATGATAGAAACTGAAAACACACCCTCTCTTATATATACATCCACAGAGCAAAGAGGGACATGCTGGAGACAAACTTCAAAACAACCTTTAATACACTGCAGTTTCAGAATTAAATGCAGAGCAGCAGGCCATGCAATGGGTCTGGGCCCAGTACCCACCTGTATAGGGGAAGCCTGTCCACCACTGTCAAAGGAACCAAAAACACAAGGCAGAGGTTATAAAGAAAGAGGGGACACGCACTAACTGAACAACCAGCTGGTTCTCACTCAGCAGCCACCTATACAGTCATACCTGTTAACATTAATAAATTTGGTATCCTAAACTAAGAATACTGTGTTTCTCCAATGTACTAAGTTTCTCATAGATACAAAGTAAAGATGCAATTTCTGCCCCAGAGACTTACAAGTTTAAGAAGATAACTAAAACACAGGAGAGGAAGCAGATTTGCAAAGTTGGCATAGAACACCCAGCAGCAAATTGGACTCAATCTGCCCCTTGCTCCTTCGATTCCTTATAGTTTATTCACACAAAGAAGACTGTTACTTCTCTGCTCTACGAGTTTCTAGCCAATCGTGGTAGGAAGATGCTGTTTGATGCTAAACTATTCTCTATAGCCGTGATGGCGAACCTGTGGCACGCGGAGTCATATCAGTGGGCATGCGAGCTCAGCTCCGGCGTGCATACACATGCCAGCCAGCTGATTTTTGGATAATTTTTGCCCTCCCCAGCCTCCTAGAAAGGCTCTGGAGCCTGGGGAGAGCGAAAAACGGGCCTACCTTGCCATCGCATGCCAAAAGTGGGGGGAGCGTGGCAGGGGTTGCACATGGATGCGCAGGGGGCGGGGCGCATAGAATTATGGGTGTGGGCACGCACATGAGTGACCCCCCCACTCCCCCCACTTTTGGCACACGATGGCAAAAAGGTTAGCCATCACTGCTCTATAGTAAGGCTGTTCGAACAAGCCCCGGGTTCACGCATAATACCAAGCCATGTTTTCAGGTTCACCATTATATGCAAAATATACCATGAATACAAAACTCTGTACTAGCCTAATATACAAAACCAAACCAAACTGATTGATTCCTGGGTGTGGGTGTGAGTGGAACATCTAGCTTGGCTTTTACTTCTAAAAAAGACAAAGTGAAAGGAGACACCATCTCTCTTTGCATGGATTTATCACATTAATCTCCAATATTTTATCCAGAATCATAACAGCCCGATCACCCAAGAAAACTTAAGATTGTAATAAGGATAAAAGGGAGAAGGCAGTCTTTCAGGTAATTTGATTCCAAGACATTTAAGGCCTTAATTCATACTGGGAATAAAACATATTTTTAAAAGATCATAATAAAATTCATAGCTATGTGGATAAAGAAAAATTAGGGAAGGGACAGCAAATATAAATACATCTCCTGTAGGACAAGGACTTGGACATGTTGACAAGCCTAAGCCTAGATCTCGACACAGTCATGAACAAACACTGCGTTTAGGGTGCCCTTGTTTGGTCAATCAAAAGGGGAAATCATTTTCCTTCCTAGGTCCTTGATTTTTTTTTAAATCTGGTGGAAAGTGAGAAACATAAATCAGTGACAGCAAGGACTAGCTGAAGGCAATAACTGTTGCATCACCCAAGGCTGTCTTAGTTGGATGATTGAAGGGTGGTTACAGAGCTTTACGGGAATAGCTTTTTTTCTGCCATGCTTTCTATTTCAGAGAGGACCGAACCTTTATAGGGGAACTGTGTAAAGTGAGCAACAATTGAAACAACAGGGAAGCTCTAAGGGCTATGTGTTATTACTCACCTGTTCAGCTCGTAGATGTCTTCAATGTTCCCAAAGAGTGCGCTGACTTGTTCTGGCCGCAACAACAGCTCCTGAGTGTCTATGATCTTCCCCAAGTAATTCTGCCAAGTCACATTATGCCATGAGCATCACCATGAAGCAAGAAAACAGGGCAGACCACCACCATGAGTTCTAACCCAGTATTGTGGGAGTTGTGCCCCAACTCTAACAGGTCCCCTAATCAGTGCCCTGAGGGGAGAATTTATCTTCCCTTGACCATAGCTCCTATTGGACAATTTTTCATGTTTGCACTCTGCCCAGACATTACCTATCAATACTTTTTATAGAGTATTCCTGATAGCAGATTAGCAGAAAAATCACTGGGGCAACTTTAGGTAAATCACGAGGAT
The DNA here is from genome assembly GCA_012654045.1 of Ptyas mucosa. NCBI lineage: Eukaryota > Metazoa > Chordata > Lepidosauria > Squamata > Colubridae > Ptyas > Ptyas mucosa. Next base: position 4,625,217 of record WNWU01000045.1, on the reverse strand, counting down.
TCTCTGACCCACAATGCATCGCTTTCACATAATCTGACATGACAGGCAAAAGATCTTCCATGAAACTGTGTGGGGAAAATGGCCAAGATACTATATTCCTATGTGGAAAGGGGGCAGTGAAATCCGTGGCTGATAGGAAGGCATAAAGACACACAGTGGGAGCACCTTTAAAATAAAATGAAAGCTGTGTGAAGGTCTACAGCTCTTCCCAGCATCCAGTCTAGACGATCAGGTTCCCCCTTGGTTAGAGGAAGACTTCAGTGGCAAAATTAGATGAAGGGAGGACCTTAAGGCATCTAAGGTGTAGCAGTGAAGTGATATAAAGAGCCCGACAGGCGCGTCAATCACACTAACCTCTATGATGCTTCTTAAATCCTGCACATACATGCGTTCGGATTCCACAATCTCCAAGAGAACCCGCTCTAGATAGCTTAGTTTGGAATGAGAGGCAGCAGCAGAAAGGGAAGGACTCCTCAGGCCTCTCCAGGGCCCTGAGGAGGCATTGTTGTTGGCATTGTTCAGCACTCCAGTCTTCAGGAGCGAAGAAGCATCTGAAGGAGTTTGCGCCATGTTCTTCCAGTCATCCAAAATATGGGGAGCATTGATTAAAGTTTCAGGCAACTGCCTCATTGAATATTCGGAGACACTCATGCTGAGGGCAGTAGAGATTGCGACTCCCTCATCTCTGCCAGGATACGGAGCATCCAAGAACCTGGAGTTTTCTGAGGAAAGAAAAAGCTTATTTTAAAACTGGATAATGTTCCTCTGTACCTCAAGATGCAGTAGTTATACAGGTAGTCCTAGACTTACAACAGTTCATTTAGTGACCATTCAAAGTTACAATGACACTGAAACAAGTGACTTATGACCATTGGTGGGACCCTCCAGGTTTAACAACCGGTTCGGAGATCGCGCGCTTCGCTGTGCATGTGTGCATTTTAAAAAAATCTTCACTTCCTCGTTTCTTTGGAGGAGAAACACAGCTGAGGCATGGCAATCTGCTCTGCCGCGCAAATCAGCTGAGAAGATAAAGATAGGAAGATAGTGTGGGCAGGCGGGTGGGCCCATCTGATCGTCGGGACGAACCAGTTTGCTCCCAGCCAATCATCATAGCTATCGGTTCGCCCAAACCAGTCCAAACTGGTAAAATCCCACTCCTGCTTATGACTATTTTTCACACTTGTGACCATTGCAGTGTCCTGGGGTCATGTGATCAGCTTTTGCAACTTTCTGACAACCAAAGTTAATGAGGAATCTAGATTCACTTAACAATCATGTTACTAACTTAGCAAATGCAATGATTTCACTTAACAACTAACTGTGGCAAGAAAAGTCATAAAGTGGGGCAAACTCACTTAACAAATGTTTCACTTAGCAACATTAATTTTGGGCTCAGTTGTGGTTGTAACTCAAGGACTACCTATATAATTAAGAGGCCATTTTAATTTTTTGCAATCAATGGGCATTAGTGACCTCTAGATTAGGGTTCTCCGCAGAGGTGAAACCCAGCAGGTTCTGGAGAACCGGTAGTGGAAATTTTGAGTAGTTCAGAGAAATACCGGCAAATACCACCTCTGGCTGACCCCAGAGTGGGGTGGGAATGGAGAGTTTGCAATATCCTTCCCCTGGAGTGGGGTGGGAATGAAGATTTTGCAATATCCTTCCCCTGCCATGCCCACCAAGCCACACCTCACCACCAAGTCACGCCCACAGACCTGGTAGTAAAAAACTTTGGATTTCACCACTGGTTCTCCATCTATATCAGAGGCATCAGTAAACACCAGGCTAATGGGAAAAAGGAGGTTGCCTCCTCTGCTGGCTTCCTACTCAAACAGAGATCCTAAAAGTGCCTAAAACTGCTATTCTCATATACATAAGAAATACTAGTTACAGTCTGAATCATCACACATAATTTAATCATCTAGCCTACTGTTAAAAGATGGCTGCCCATGGAAAGATATATGTCTAATTTCTTGAGACCATTTATTAAATGATTCTTTCTTATTTACATCTGACCCAGGACAAAAAAAAAAGATACAAATCTACCTGAACAAAACCCAGAGGTATTAAAACATGTTTACCATCACAATCATACGCTGCCTTTGTTAAAATGAAAATTATTGAAATGGGTTGGTCTTTGATCATAAATCTCACATGAAGTAGCAGTGAGGGACAGAATTGTCAACACAGTCTCAGAACAAAAAGTGAGCCACTAATGAAACCTACTTGGAGCCTTTTCTGATCCCAATCCCCTGTTAACATTTCCTTCATCAGACATCTGCTGGATTACAACTCCCCTATCTTCAGCCAGTCTGGAAAAAGCTCACCATCTTAAATGGAACTCAGCATTTCACAACCCAAACACATTTTCTCCACAGTACTGGTACATGTCCTGCCATGCCGCATGTTCTCCACCAAACCCTTAAGAGGTTTAGTAGGCAGGCAAACAAGTGGCAACAGGTCTGTGTTGTGTAGGAACCATATACAATCAGCTGCAATTACTTTCATCTCTCCCTCTCCCTCCCTCCCTCCCTCTCTCTCCCTCTCTCTCTCCCTCTCTCCAGTTTCCTTCTCATTTCCACAAGAAGATTTTCTCTGCCTCAAAATCAACATCTCAAAATTCTTCTGGGCCTTTTGTTTGAAAATTACCTTGCTTTCTTACAGAAAAACCCATCACATCCTCACCAAACACTGGAAGGCTCTCCAGGGTATTCATTTCTTCCCAGATCAGCATCATTTCCTCATCTCAGCCAGACACTGTAGATGGTAAATGAAGCATGGAGCAACCTGTGAATCCTGAATAGCCAATGAAGGTGTGGAGCCTTTTGATGTCACTTCTCCAAACCACTCCTCTAGACAAACACCACACCTCAAAACTGGCATACTATTGCCCACTAAGGACTTTGACCAAGACACACACTTCCTCCTCCTTTCCCTACAAACATAGGAAGATAAAAAGGATGCTTAGTTGTTCTGGTCAGAAAATACCTAGAACTACTGTCATGTGTTGTTGCCAAGCCATTTAAGTAGCACCTACGCTAACTATGGATTTCCTCCATCTCTCAAGTGGCCTGGGAGCCATGCGTATATGTGAATGAAGCCATTTATCACAAGTAAAATCCCAAGTGACTCCTCAGGAACTCCGCTTTGAAGATGGTTGTTTTCCAAAGTCTCCTAAAATTGAAGTGTATATTCTCCACGCTTATCTTAATTACTCATTTTTGACTTAGCCAAAAATAGACTGCAAATATATCAAATATTTGCTACTAAATGTCACAAGATAAACAAAATAATATGTTTCAATCTGTTTATGAAACATCATAAAAATGAAACAGAGTGAAAGCTTTTGCTCATCACCACTGATAACAAGAATGTCTAAAAAGTCTATTCATTTACTAACGAGAGACCCAACTGAAAAAGGATGCCTTCCTCTAAACAGAAAAAGACCATGTTATCTTGATTTTTGTTCGTTTGTTTAACAAACAATTCTCAAAGCTTGCTTGATTTCCCATTGTTCCACAATGTGCTAATCTACACAAAGATTGCAGAAATCTCTTGTCCTAATCACTGTGTCTGGAAAAACTCACACACAGGTTACTTACTGGCAAGGAAAGAATTTCACACACAATTAGAAGCAGCTAAGATTCTTGTGCACATGTCTAAAGCAGGCTTTATATTATAGGCTTATATATTATCCTTTGGACTGCCACACCCAGAATTACCAAGGCTAATTGCAACAAACCTGAAGGATACCAGGGGTAGGGAAAGTTGTTTCTGAAGTAAAGAGAAAAATCGGCAAACATGTTTGCATGCAGGTGTGACATGTTGGGACACTATTGGGGTGAACTTGAACTTGATGGAACTTACTAACTTTCAAATTCAGTATTACACAATTTTAATCGTTAAGCCTTCTTAGCCTAATATGCAGCATGCCCTCTGCGTCAAAAATGCCTCTTAGGTAAATCTGATTCCCACTAAAAATTGGGGTTATACTGGTATTCATTGGATCTGGTTAGGAGTAATCGGGTCCTTCCTTCCAAAAAGCAAGCAAGAATTGGTCTAATGGTTAAGGCATCAGGCTAGAAAATGGGAGATCCTGAATTCAAGCCCCACTTTCACCATGAAAGTCAGATGGATGATTTTGGGCAGTCACTTGCTCTCACAGCCCAACCTTTCACACGTTTGTTGTTGTGAGGAAAACAGAAGGAGGAAGATGTGTTGGATATGCTCACCGTCTTGAGTTATTTGTAAACAAAATAAAGATAGGAAATGAATGAATGAATGAATGAATGAATCCATCCATCCATCCATCCATCGACCCACCCACCCACCCATCCATCTTGCTGCCAAGAAGAAATGTGTATTCACATATGCAAGGCATAAATATAACAAGATTGATTCTAACAATTCTAGCACAATAGTCAGAAAACCTAAAACTTGATGCTGCCAGGAAAAACAACAACCAGCCGGAGCACCACAAGCTGAGATAGGAAAACAGATGAGATGGTGGTGCAGACTCTTGGTGGCAGCAAAAAAAGGGAATTGCTTCTGAACAAGTTTGGCAGGGCTTCCCCATTAAGGCTTTGTTTGCTGAGGGTGATTTGCCATAAAGCTGGCAGTGCGCTAACTAAGAGAGGGAGTTATGTCCGGCAGATCAAGCAGAAACATGTAGTCACTAAGTGAGAAAAATAGAATTCAACACTCTATCAATTTATCATGGCTGCCAAAAGTGAAAGGATTGGGTGAAAGGAGCCTTGAGATAATTAGGGCATCAAAAGACATGCAGGGGAGGAAAGAACTGCCTTTTCTGAATGTAGGATTTACTTTTGCCAAGCTCTACCCTTTGAATTGTTGAATTACCTTGAACCTCTGTAAATTCTTCAGCATGATCAAAGAAAGCAGAGGTTGCATATTTGTCTGCATGTATTTTTTCAATAGCACAGGGATTACCAGTCACAAAGTTAGGTAAGGCCAGGATAAACAGTGAATAGAATTTAATTAACTTCTAAGGTTGAAATTAATTTAACATGATAATTCACTGTGTATTAGTAATTTTCCCATTCAGTTAAACATTAAAATTCAACAGGAACTTTTAGAGGCATTCTGGAGCAAGTAATGGTTTTGATGGGCTGAATTCAGCTCTGGGCTTCAGATTGTGCATACCAGAATCAGGGCAAAGTCAGCTGTAATATATTCTGGTTTAGGGAGCAGAATTTCATCATTCAGAATTGCTTGTTCTGGGCAGTTAAAGATGGACAGTCTCTAAATTCGATAAATAAACTTCCATGGGCATTTGAGTTCTAAATTCAACTCATCAATTCTATGGATAAATTATCTTGAAAAAAACTCTGCTAAGCTTCTTTAGTTTTAACATACAACAGCCAAGTTTTCTCTCTTTCTACAGTCACATGGGCCACAAATAGGTGTTCTGTTTTAAATCATCATTCAATAATGATGCCACTTCCATAGGATTAGGTAATCAGAATGAATTTCAGACTGTAATTCTTTTTGTAACAGCCGGCACAGCCAGAATATTTCAGATATAACATGAAAAGAAAACTATGATTATAAAATTATGTATAGTTTTGGGTATTTCAACTGAAAAAGAACACCTTAGAGCAGGAGTGGGGAACTATGGCCCTTTTATGACTTTGTGGACTTCAACTCCCAGAATTCCTGAGCCAGCCATGGGAGTTGGAAGTCCTTTGTGACTTGACGAGTCACAAAGAGGCTGTAGTTCTCCATCTTTGCCTTAAAGCAATGGTTTCAAATGGTGATATATGGTACATGGGACTCAAACAATGTAGGTGGGATGCAGGGTAGTTACTAAAACTTCACATAAGACTTTAGAACTTACCATAAATGCAATAGTCACTGCATGCGTATAAATAAATGGAAACCCTCCTCAGAAAAATAAAATGCTTTTTATTTCTATTTTGACTTCACACACTTTTCCAGAAAATAAAATTCTCAATACAAAGCAAAAAGGTTTCACTTTCTACCATACCCTGGCTGTGAACTTTCACTAACATCTGATTCGACAAGTTGATGAATTGAACTAAACGGTAAAAACCATTATGTCACTTTGGGGGTTTCCCTTTTAGTAATGTGATAAGAAAGAAAGAAAAAAACCCCACAGGAAGTAACCATTTCATCTTTATGGGCCTTTCTCTATCAAGTGATTATGATGCTCTCTGGAGAAGCACAACGACAATCCCTGTCTGTGGGAATCACCCCTGCAACCACAAATATCCTGATTAGGAACTGCAAAAAAAGAGAACTGAGCCCCAGCTGTCAATCATCCTAATTCCACTACACTGAGATAATGCCTGCACAGCTACTGGCCTCAGGCAGCAGTTTCACACTACCATGTGAGCATCCCATATCCCATGCTCCATTCTGTTCTTCCATGGAACTGGTAAGATTTTCTCCTGGTGGCCAACAGGAACATGCTGAAACCAATTGCGTCCCATTCTCATTCTTACATCTGCTCCGTCTGCTTTTTGCAGGAAGGAAAAAAGAGAAAAATTCAACCAGTCACTAATGAAGAGGTGGAGTGAAGATACCTCAAAGCAACCGAGAGCCAGTCTGTTCTATTGGTTAAAGCATCAATCTAGAAACCAGGAGACTGTGAGTTCTAGTCTCACCTTCAGCATGAAAGCCAGCGGGATGACTTTGGACTTTTTTTTTTTAATTTGATTTATATGCCGCCCTTCTCCGGAGACTCAGGGCGGCTTACAATGCGTTAAGCAATAGCCTTCATACTTTTGTATATTTATACAAAGTCAGCTTATTGCTCCCACAAACTGGGTCCTCATTTAACCTACCTTAGAAAGGATGGAAGGCTGAGTCAACCTTGAGCCTGGTGAGATTCGAACTTACAGTAATTGCAGACAGCTGGTTTAAATCACTATGCTTTTAGTCTGCTGAGCTAAACCAGGCTCCTTTTGTCTCTCAATCCACCTGACAGTGTTATTGTTGCAGGGAAAATAGGAGCAGGAAGGGTATTAGACGTATTCACCACCTTGAGTTATTTCTAAAAATAATATGTGGGGAGAAATTTAAAAAAAAACAACACAACAAATATGGGAAATGTGGAATGATGGTGGCAAGGAAAAAATTGGCTTCCCTTCCCAAGCTCCATGCAGCACAGCCATGTGGAAGAAGGCCAAGGAGACATCCTTAGAAAATAAAGATGGTTGGGGCTAGAAGCCAGTCCTTCACTCTGAAATACTCTTGGCTGCCCCTCATTCCCCACTCCAAAAGAGATCTGCCCTATAAGGAAAGTGTTTGGGTTTGACAATGGACCAAGCAAGGACTTATTGCTGTACAGTAATGGAAATTTAGCAAGATGTAACTCAATGGGAAAAATAAGGAAATAGATAACTAGAAAATAGTTATAGTTAATAGTTAAATAAGAAATAGATAAATCGATAATATATAACTGGATTTCTTTTGAAGCTTGGCTCGAAGTTCATGATTTAATCAGGGGATTCTCGGAACCCTGACAGTATCTTAGGGAGGCTGCAAACTTGAAAGAGAGAAGAAAAGTAGGATTGAATGTAGGTAGGTAAGAAAGTGAAAAAGTGTGATTGGATCTTGGGTACTAAAATACAATGTCAGAAAGTCAATGTTTCAGAGTTGATTGTGAGTGATAGAGGTTATAATGATTGACACATTAACCACACTTGTACTACACCTGTCTGCTCATACGATCTATGACTAGATGTACTCTATCCCCAGTAGCCATTTTATGATGGTGTTCCTGGTTACCTCTTTTAAAGAACCAGCCACTTTTGCTTGCATAAGATTGATGGGGGGGGGACTTTTTCCTCCCACCGTTAAAAGCCTCTCCCCTACTTCATGTGAAAGTGATCCATGATTTTTATGTTTAGAAATTTATTCCAAATTAAAGGCAGCCAGGAGATTTTGTGCTTGAATAAGACCGTGATTTCCAGAGAATACTCTGCAAATTCTAAATCCATTCTCTGGATTTGTTTTGGCTGTCTGACTTTGAAGTGGCAGCAAAGATAAACTTTGCATGACTTTGGAATTCTGACTATGGAAGTCCTAATCTAAGGAGTCACTGGTGGTTGCCAGGGAAACTTTTGGCCTCCCCCACCCCCTTCCCTTTCCAAAGCGTGAATCTGTTGTTTCTACTACAATCCATTTTTTGGTTCAAATATCTATTATCAGCAAGTGTTCTGTTTTTCAATTGACTTGTTCCAAGATTAAGAATAAACAAAAACTGTTTGCCAGTACATCATCCTGCCTCCTAATAAATCTGCACAGCAGTACATTGTACGTGAAGTGGTATTTAGCTGCTTTCCAGCAATTAATGTATAGAAGTAAGATTGGAAAGACGTCAGCCTGGAAGCTGAGTGGGTAAGCTTGGCCGAGCTCACATCCTAGCCTAATTTACTTCACAAACTTTTTGTAAGAAACTTCAGAAGTACTGTGTGTGTCATTTGGAGCTCCCGGGGGAAAAGGCGGGATAGAGCTCAAACCATTTACTTCCATGTAAAGTGGGCATGAGAATTGCCCCCTGACGCTTCAGAATGCTTGAATAGCTATTTGTCCAACTTTGTGGAGGCTCAAAAGAGTACCAGCAAATCATTAGGTGGGAAAAAGAGTTGCTGGAATCGCATGCCTTTGTCAGAGAGCATTCTGGGCAAAACACCAAGAGCAAAAGCCTATCACAGAGCCAAGACTTCTACACAACTAATTTTAAGTACTACAGTGCAGTGGCCTGGTCCAACTCCACTGGCATCAGCAGGACTCACCCAATACAGTGAGGAGGAGCATCCTGTGTCAGTGTGTATGGGATTGGATGGAAAGGGGGAGCACAGGCCTGGTGGCTCAGCAGACTAAAAGCATTGTGATTAACACTAGCTGTCTGCAATTATTGTAAGTTCGAATCTCACCAGGCTCAAGGTTGACTCAGCCTTCCAACCTTACTAAGGTAGGTAAAATGAGGACCCAGTTTGTGGGGGCAATAAGCTGACTTTGTATAAATATACAAAAGTATGAAGGCTATTGCTTAACGCATTGTAAGCCGCCCTGAGTCTCCGAAGAAGGGTGGCATATAAATCAAATTTTTAAAAAAAACAGGCATTATTTTTCAGGCTATTTAACACATTCAAGATACTCCTATCTTACTGCAGCCTAAGAATTTTTTTTTTTACTTATGGAGCTCATGCATTAGATTATGTAGAACTCCAGAGTTAAACCAAGTCACATATACAGGTAGTCCTTGACTTATAACCATTCGTTTAATGATTGTTACAACTGGTTTTCCCACTGATTCATATCACAGCATCCCACAGTTATGTGATCATGATTTGGGCACTTAGCAACTGGTATGCATTTATGACAGTTGTGGTGTTCTTGGGGCACCTGTGGCTTCCAACAAAGTCAGTGGGGGAAACCAGATTTGCTTAATAACCAACCATGGCAAAAAGGTTGTAAAATTGGGTGAGACACATTGCTTACCAAAGGAATTCCAATCTCAGTTGTGGTTCTACATCAAGAAGTATCCCTTATATAATGATTCTGGCACATCAACAGTGGCAGAAATGGCCAGATTTTCATAGTATAACAAAGAAAAGGGATGTGGCTGGGTAACAGGCAGCAAAAGAACAAATGGATAGAGATAAAGTAATATTTCAGCTACTTATTATTTCTGATTTTCCAGTTCTGCACCTTCCAATTTAAAACTCCACATCAGCCTATGTCAGTAACAGCAGTTATCACTAATTGAACAGTTATGAAGGTTCTCTGCAATTATCCTCATGAGGAAGATAAAATATTTGTACCTTGTGAGTCTGTCCTCAAAACCCTTGAGCACAACAGAAATACATAATAAAAACACTTGGTTCGCACTTAGCGCTAAGCTGTAATGTGGTTTGCTGATAACACTTTCCATCCATTCTAATTTAAAGCAGAGATAGGAACCTTTTCAGGCCCAGAGTATCCTTGTGCAGTGATCTGCTTGCCCCTATTCCCAAAGCACCTGCAATTCTATAATACATATTCTTTAAAACTTCTTGTTCTCATTCAGACATCAAAAGCGGTCAGTGTTCAGTTAAGGGAGTACCCTGTGAAAGACAATGCGTTCCTACGTCCTTCACACAATTCCTTTCCAACATGCCAGTGGATTGGAAAAAATGGAAAAGTAAAGTACCGCACTCAATTTTTAAATCTAGACAGGGCCAGTTTGCAGAGTTTACAGAATGTGCATCCTTCCCTTCCACCACTTCTAGCTGAAGCAGGTTTGTGTAAAGATCTGAAACAGAAACTGATCACTTTATTTTTCCAAATCCAAGCCACTGCCACCATTTTGAATTTTTTTTTTTATTTCAAATTTATATCCCGCCCTTCTCCCTGAGGACTCAGGGCGGTGTACAGCCAAATAAAAACATACAATACAAACATTAAAAACAATTAAAAAATATCTCTGTTTGGCCCCAATTTTAAAAAGACAAACCAATTAAAATTATTAAAAGAATTTGTTAAGCCAGCCCGGCTTGCTGAAAAAAGAAAGTCTTGGATTCTCCTTATCTCTGGGGGCAGCTGATTCCAGAGGGTAGGTGCCCCCACAGAAAAGCCCTCCCCCTGGGGGTCACCAGCCTACATTGTTTGGCTGATGGCACCCTGAGGAGGCCCTCTATGTGGGAGCACACGGGTCGTTGGGAGGTCGTCGGTGGCAGCAGGCGGTCTCGAAGGTAACTAGGTCCTATGCCATGGAGCGCTTTAAAGGTGGTAACCAACACCTTGAAGCGCACCCGGAAGACCACCGGGAGCCAGTGCAGATCACGCAGGAGCGGTGTTATGTGGGAGCGCCATGCAGCTCCCGTAACTACCTGCGGGGCCGCATTCTGGACCAGTTGGAGCCTCCAGGTGCTCTTCAAGGAGAGCCCCATGTAGAGAGCGTTACAGTAATTTTCCTTTTTAAAAGCAAATTAACCTGTCACGATCGTAAAACATGCTTTGTTTTACAATAGTTCAAACACATTGAAAAACTGCATGTTGAACTTGAATGTCTCTCAAAGAAATCAAACCAGCAGCAAAATGGACATCCTAATAACCAGAATGTAATTACACAGTAGTGTTACACCAATAAGGCTGGCCGGAGCTATTGTCGATGGAGTAAGCTATCTAACTGGCAGCTTTAATTCTATCCTGCATTTTGGGAAACTGACATGGTGCTGCAAATATTGAAGCACATTTTTGTCAAAAAGGGGGAAAAAAGGAAGCTGCATTTGAGATATTTAAATTTGCAGTTGTTAGGAAATTAAGAACCATAACATATGCTTGAACTCCATCAGGAAGAATACCAGTATAAAAATAAAAGCTTGTCTCTCTTATCTAGACATTAAATGGTTGGTTGACCCTTACAAGACCACCATGGATCACAAGATTATTCCCACTCCTATGTATTAACATAATTGTCTGATTATTCTGTGACACTGTGATAAAACTAGAATACAATGAGGTATGAATCAAATAATCCCAGAAACCCTTGCTTTAAAGATATAGAGAACAAAGGATCAGGTTTACTGGAAAACAGACCCTCTCAGAACTTGAATCAAATCTGAATTAGGTTGTTTCCAGACTAGAAAGGATTGCTTACAGCCATGGCTTGTAACAAAATTGCTTCAAATGGATTTTTATTTGTTTGAATACAATATTATCTGAATCAAAGATTGTGTTAAAGAATCTGTACTGGGTTTCCTATGCATTCAACAGAATGATAAAGTGTTGCAAAAATAAAAGTTAGCGTTTTTCTTAAGTTCACAAAAAGTTTTAATACACTGAAAAAATACTCTTTTCAAGTCTGAAGAAGATAATGCAGATAACTAGAATTAAAATAAGCAATAGAGGCATCAGCAGAAGCCATGATAAAATCATGATGTCATTGCATGAATTATATAATTGGTGTCACTGACAAAATTACATCATGACAGACACAAGTGATGCCATTTGTCACCATATGGATTCCTACAATCAGCAGTTAAAAATTATCACATTTTTTAGCATTATGATTTGACTAGGGAGAAATTATTGCTGTAGAATTTAGATTGGTTAGAACAGTTTAGACTTAAAAAAACAAGCATACAGGTAATGTTAAAAAGCATCACTATTGCTTATGTATATTTATTTGTGTATGATAATTGTGATCTTCTGCAGAGAAAGACATTTTATGTGATTTGTTCCTGCTTTAGTAACTTCAAGTTAGCTTTAGTTTGCTGTTACAATAATCACAGAACTCATTTTTGGTATATTGCTATTTTAAATAACTATTTTTGTTTATTATGTTTGTTTTCATCAAGGTTTCTGATCAGTAAAAAGTGTATTCTGACCTAGTCAACTTATCAGGGTGTCTTCAGTGCCAAGAACAATATTTGGAATGGGAAAGATTAATTATTGATTAGTAGAGTTCAGATACAAAAGCAATCAAGAAATTAGGAACTAAGAAATTTGTAAAAAGTTGGTTGAACCAGCCATCAATTCAGGGTGAGCTTTATTGATACTTCCACAAAATACATCCAATACCAATAGCTAATGATAAACCACAATGCCCATAGCAGGCAGAGTATCAGAAGAATAGTGACCACAAAGACAAGCAAGCTTTGTAGAAATGCTAATAAAGAGAAAAGCAAAGCAACTTTTAGGAAGTTTTTTTTTTGGAACGAATTACTACCTTCCTACTAATTCTATGTCATTGGACTCTCTTTAGAGATGCAAAAACCATTGTCTTCTTTTCCTTAGCTAAAGGAAAGAAATCTACATTTTTATTATGCTGTCATTTTTTATTCTACTTCAATAATTATGAAATGTGGGAATCAGTTTATGTCTCCACTATTTATCAGTGATTTGTCATCAAGTTATGAGTCTTGCAGTAGCTGCTTAAAAGAAAAACCAAACACCAACATCCAAATAATAATTCTGTTAAGGATACCCTCATTCATGGGTCCAAAGGAACAAAATCTGGTTTCGGATCCATCACGTCTTTGCAACTATACCTTGGAAGAATGAAAAACATCTGGATGTATTGGATGAGGCTATGGAATGGCTTCTATAGCATTTGTTGAACCGTAAGAAATAACTGCACAATCAATCCTTTAGCAATCCTCACCACAGCATGATCTCAACAATGGAAGAGCTATGCCCTATGCCCATGATGGCGAACCTATGGCACAAGTGCTACAGGTGGCACGCAGAGCCCTCTCTCCCGGCATGCCAGCATCGCCCAGCCCAGCTTCACTGCACATGCGCACGTGCCTTCCACTAGCCAGCTGGTCTTCGGGTCTCTGCCATGCATCCGTGGGGCCTTCCCCAATCTCCGCAGTATCTCCCCCCAGCACGTACTAGCTTTCTCCTGCATTTTTGCCACCCATGCCTTCCCCAGTCTCCGCAGGTTCCACCTTCCGCAGGTGCCTCTCTGTGACAGAAACGTAGGAGAAAGCTAGGACACGCTGGGGGGAGAAACTGAGGCGATCAGGGAAGACATGGGAGGTAAAAATGCAGGAGAGAAAGGTAGCACATGCTGGGGGGAGAAACTGAGGAAATCGGGGAAGGAACAGGTGGCAGAAATGCAGGAGAACCTACCTGGAAGCCAAAAGTGGGTTTGGGTCACATGGGCTAGGGCAGTGATGGCTAACCTTTTTGCCATCGCGTGCCAAAAGCGGGGGGAGCACGGTGGGGTCACACGCACGTGTGCCCACATCCATAATTCTATGCACTCCGCCCCCCCCATGCTCCCCCCTGCTTTTGGCACACGATGGCATGGTGGGCCCAGTAGGCCCGGTTTTCGCTCTCCTCAGGCTCCAGAGCCTTTCTAGGAGCCTGGGGAGGGCAAAAATGGCCTTCCCCACAGTGTGTTTCCTGACTTCTGGTGGGCCCAGAAGGTCCGAAAATCAGCTGGCCAGCGCACGCATGTATGCCAGAGCTGAGCTCGCGTGCCCACCGAGATGGCTCCACGTGCCACCTGTGGCACTTGTGCCATAGGTTCGCCATCACGGGGCTAGGGGATTCATGCACAGGGCCAGGGTGCATGCACAGGGCCAGGGTGCTTGCATTGCATTTTGGGGACTGGGGCATGCGTGTGTGCATTTGCTTTGGGCACTCAGCACCAGAAAGGTTAACCATCACTTTCTATGCCTATCACTTTCTGATACTGATAAAAAAAAAAATCCAGGTTATCACATTTTACATTAAGGGTAACATCAATGCAAATTATTTAAATGTTCAAATTTCTACTACACCTACGTATCCAACCTTGAGATGCTAACCAGAGCAATTCCATAATACTAATGTAAAAATAAGTCCAGTATCTACACAACTGTTAATCATGATTAGCAAAATTCCCATGGCCTTATGTTTGCAAGTATCTTTAATCAAGGGGTATCTGCCAACATGTTCTCCAGGAATGTATCATTCCTTGGCCACCCTGGCCCCTGCAATGATAGCTGAAAACCAACTCATCTGGAAAATAATTCATGGGAGAAAATTGATCCAGTTCCACTTCCTGTGCAGGTGGCTAGACAAGTCATAGATGTAGCACCACCCTGTGGATAGAATGTCAATGCAAGGCCTGAAGTGAATTCCAGCAAGCCTTGGCTGGTTAAGAATTGTGCGGAGTTATTATTTGGGAGCTTTACTGCAAAGCCTTTGTGGTTACTAGTGACACGACTGGCTGGTTGAACTCAAGTATTAACAAGATGCCTGAAATACCATTGCAACTACTACAAGCATGTATTTCTGGGTCACCTTTGCATTAAAAGCTAGGGGTAATGAACTTGATTTGAACTTAGGACTACCCTGCCTCATCTGGGGCTTTTCAGAAAATCATGGGAGATGGGAGATCACTGGAGTGGGAAGAACTGAAAAATAAGGGAGATGATTAAAGGGGAACTTTATTCAGGTACGTCACATCATTCTGAAATCCTCCCAAAACTAAGGAAAAGTCCCTTTTGGAGTTCTTTGGGATTTTCAGAATGTGAAATTGTGCTTATGTACAAGAACTCTAAGGAATGCAGTGGCTCAATGGCTAAGTCGCTGAGCTTGTCGATCGAAAGGTCAGCAGTTCAGCGGTTCATATCCCTAGTGCCACGTAACGGGGTGAGCTCCTGTTACTTGTCCCAGCTTCTGCCAACCTAGCAGTTCGAAAGCATGTAAAAAATGCAAGTAGAAAAATAGGGACCACCTTTGGTGGGAAGGTAACAGCGTTCCGTGTGCCTTTGGCATTTAGTCATGCCGGCCACATGACCACGAAGACGTCTTCGGACAGCGCTGGCTCTTTGGCTTTGAAATGGAGATGAGCACCGCCCCCTAGCACATATGTGCGAGGGGGAACCTTTACCTTTACAACAACTCTTAAGGCATCCACTTTGCCCCTTAAGGTCCCCCTCTCCAAAAAAACCCTACAAAACAGAACCAGGCTTAACTACTGATTTTGGACCAACCCAGCCAATATATATATATCCAGGGCAGAAGGGAGAAGGCACTGGACACCTTCTTTTTCCAAACCAGTAGCAGATAAAGGAGTAAAGTATCAATTGCTCTATAAATTGCCTATTACTCATAGTGGTTTCAAGGTCCAAATAAACTCAATAGGACAGGTTTTAACATGACTCTCAGATGCAATACAAAGTACAAAGTCCATCTCAACATCTTTGTAATCCAGCCTGAATGGTTGCCATTCCTCATATATTTCAACTACCAATGACTGTGTCTGGGGAAAAAAAGAGAATTATCTGGAACCATATGGAACAAACCTTATCCCTCAGTACTAAAATATGACTACAGTACAAAGGATGTTATATATACTGATAAAATGTATATAGCTAATTTTTCCTGCTAATACAGCAGGATGTAAACCTAAAGTCAGTCTTCAGGACTCTATATACATCTCCGCTGGTATTGTATTCTTTTATAAAAAAAGAATTAATGGATTTGGATAGTAATAATTAGCTTCTCTGTCATGAGATTGACTATAAAGAGAATGCATTCAGATATATAAAGTACAAATGTGTAGTATTCTGACCATGCTCAGTCAGCTACGCTAGCAATGCTCAATGCCTTCGTTTCTTTCTCAAAATTTAGGATTTATTTCGTTTATATCCCACCTTTTTTATAAATAATTCAAGGCAGCAAACACACACAAATACACCTTCCTTCTCCTAGTTTCCCTGCAATAATCACTCTGTGAGGTGGGTTGGGTTGAGAGAGAGAGAGAGACTGGCCCAAATTCACCCAGACAGTTTTTATGCCTAAAACAGGACTAGAACTCACTGTCTCCTGGTTTTTAGTCTGGTGCCTTAACCATTACATCAGAGGTGTCAAACTCGATTTCATTGAGGGTCGCATCAGAGTTGTGTTTGACCTCGGGGGAGTTGGAGTGGACATGGTCAGGGTGGGTCTGGCCAGCTCACTCGTATCAGAGGCACCTGTGGTGGCCTGAGCACTGTGGCAGAGAAAATGGGCTCCCGAGCTCTGTTTTCAGCTGTGATGACCTCCTGCAACCTCTACGAGCAAAAACAGAGCTCGGGCAGGCCATGCGTGGCCCTCGCAAGCTCAGTTTTCGGCTGCAACAGCCTCCTGCAACCTTCTGCCAGTGAAAAAGGAGGTTGGAAGGGCAGCATGTGGCCCACACAAACTCAGTTTTAACTTACAAAGACACCACGGTGCAGTTCTTTGCTGTTCCCAGGATGGCCCTGTGGGCCAGATCTAAGCACCCAGCAGGCTGGATCTGGTTCCCAGGCCTTGAATTTAACACCCCTGCACTAGATCAAACTAGTAGAGGGCTGTCAAACTCGCATCATCATGGTGGCGTCACGTGACGTATCGGGACTTTTTCCCCCTTCGCTAAACCGGGCAGGGGTGGGGCAAGCACGTGATGCATCCGGCCTGCGGGCCGCGAGTTTGACACCCCTGAACTAGTACAACAATATTACAAGTGCATGTACTTTCACTTATAACATGAATATTCAAAAAATAATAATTCCAAAATTGTTGCATAAGTTTTTACATCAAACTAAAGTCTAGTTTGTTCAAGCATGTTTTCTTGATTAAATCATGGTTGGGTTTACAACACAAAGCCAAAAAGAAAGCTGCAACCTTATTATAATCTATCAACCCAGCCAAATATGTTTTTTTTCCCTTTTCAAAGTTTCAGTTTAGGTAATTGGGGGGTGGGAAGCTTTTAAAGATAATAGCATAAAGTTAACTTGGCACACTTTATTCCTGTTTTCTAAATGTAAAAGCTAAATCAAATCTTTGTCTTTAAGACAAAATACTAGCTGTCCAGACAATTTCCTGATATTCTCTTGGCATATATTTCATTTTATCAATTTTGAAATTTGAAGCAAGGATCTGTGTGGGTTTTGCACAGTGAGACACAAACCTTTTAATCAATAATATAAGTAGAATAACAATTACTACAACCTTCCTTTTTATATAGCAAAATTACAATTTATATTTTACTACTGTAATGTTAATTTCACTCTGATTAAACATCAGTATAATCACAGAAACTTATTGCTGTAGTTTAGGCAAGAAATCAGAAAGTAGGCATTGTAGAAAGAACTGCCTACAAGATGGCCATTGAAAATGTGTAGAGCGCTGAAATACCCAGGGTTCAATAATGACTCACAGGAAGACTGGACAAGAGCGAAACACCATGGAATGTACCTTAAATTCTCTCTTCCGTGAATTGAACTGGCACACCTTACTTTACTTCTAGACATGGAAATTGACTCCCAAACATCAATCAGCAGGAGAGTCATTATTTCAGGCAGCTTGGAAGTGACCACAGCCTTAGAAAACACACATTGGGGACAGGAGGTTGGTTCAAAACATACCTAGCAACCATTCTGCCAGAACAGTAATTTTCCATTAAGTTGATTCTTGATGCAATCAGGATCAAAAATCAAGATTTATAAATCTTGGGCCAAAGGACTTTTTAGTTACTTAGGAAATTATTCTGATGGGCTCAATCTTGAGATGGAAATCAGATTCCTTTGTTTTCCATTTCCTCCCTAAGGCAGAAAAACAAGCTTGGGGATACTTCAAGGCAGGCCTCGGGGCCCAGAAATCAACCGCAGAAACTCCAGGAGCTCACTAGAAGAGAGTTTAAAATGAACAGAGCCCAGAAGGACACGGCCACTGCCCAGTCATCACCTAACGCCTATTTCAGCATTAAATGGGGACAAAAACACATATGACTTCAAGAAACAGGTGCAGCCAATCACAGCTCCTTTGCCAGCTGCACTGAGTCAATTATGTGAACTCTATAATGCCATGTAATTTTAACTAGAGCTTTTTTAATTAAAAAACCCTGCCACAAAAGATGGGCGGCATGCGTATGATTGGACTGCAATTGTCTTTCAGATGATGTTTGACTGACATCTTCCTCAAAAACTGCTCTGCGCCACACAAGGAGAACTATATAGGGGCTGATAATGTAACAAAACCGTGTTTTGTTAAATTGGCTTCCAAGGGCCACAGAATCTGTGGCAAGAGTTGAAGCCAACATTAGAGGCATATTAGGCAAAATGGGCTTCTCCAACAACCCCACGAGACAAGTAGCCTAATTTGAGGTTTGGTCAAATAAGGGCCTGTAGAATAAAGTATTGTACTGTATAGTTTTATTTGATTAAATGGTAAATTAAAAATCTCTTAGTCTCTCACTGGTTAAAGTTATATGACCACCTACAGTACCACGGCTGCTTAAAAATCAACATCTCACTATGCAAATAAATAGGTATTACTACATCTCTCCCAGGAGTAAAATGCTACTGGTTTAGACCGTTTCGGCTGAACTGGTAGCGATGGCGGCGGGTGGTTTGGATAACCGGTAGTGATGGCAGCGCAAGGCTCCGCCCACCTGCCCAGTCATTGTTGGTTAACGGGAAGTAACCTGTTTTTTAAACTCTGCGCGTGCGCAGAGGGCCCACACATGCATGTGATGCGGGTGGAGCGCATGCACTTCCAAACTGGTGGGGAAGGTAAGTAGATTTCACCCCTAATCTCTCCTGCTCTACAAGGTTGCAACGTATGCTTTACTGCCCAGCTGAATGTTACAGGCAATTTATTCTCTTTAGACATCCTATGCAAATGTTATAAACATTCACAATTGAGTGCCTACATGTTAACGCTACTGAATACCAATGAACCAGCCAATAACTCCCACAATATTACATTCCTCTAGAAAGACTCCAGAAGTTGCTTTTTAAGCGTAAAATCACCCCTTTGCCTCTTTAAAGAGTTATATAGGGAGTCAGACAACATTCCTTTTGTAACCTTGTGTTTCCTCACTATTTCTTCCACTTTTCTTCCCCCCCCCCCCCACTCCCACATAAAAGGAAGAATTACTTCGTATTCCCCTTTCTTTAATGGGAAAAGAGAAAGTAGCTGCACAACAACTTCATTATACAACACCTACAAATCATTCATCTGGAAATACCCAAGGTAATACAAAATCACAACTTCCCTTTTTTAACAATAAAGCAGAGAACAGTACAAGGCAGGTTTTTTTTTTTAACCTGTTACAGTTTTATTAAACAGGGCTTCTCTTTCCCATAGTTTTCACCCCTTTAACGTTTGCCATAAAGGTTGGGCTAATGTTTAAAGAATCCCTGCCAGAACTAGTTGGATCCAACCTCGATTTTAAAAAAGGGACAGGTGAACTTGGTTTCTAGGAGGCTCCTTGGCTAGCTTTGCTGCGGCTGATTCTATGGAACAAAGGAAAGCTCTCACACCTGTGGTTGCCCTTTTCTGAACAAACACAGCCCAAACTCTCCATTAAGCAAACGTAATGGTTCCTTAACCTCTTTCACATTCAAAAAGAGGTCAATGGCCTTCTTGAAACTTGGTTTCTGTCAGCTTGTTTGGTGATAGGCATTCAAAGTATTGCTGATGTTGGCATCTCTCCATACTTTTCTTACAAGAAAGAAACTTGGTGTGTGCATCTGGCATGTGCTAAGTATGAATGCCAATTATGTCCCAAGTCTCATTTAAACTCACCAAAGACTCAGTCAGAAAGCAACTGGGATATAGCTTGCCAGGATGTGGTGGCTAGATGTTAATGACATAGGACTCTGTAATACGGTAGTAGTAGTATAATTTCAGCAGGTGCCACTTGCATGCCAAACTATACCTGTTCCAATTTCCACTTCTCTCTACTATTAAACTTGCAGAATTTTTTTCTTTTACCACTGATCCGCTGAGGCCAAGAAGAGAAAAGAACAGCACCGGCAAACTATATAATAGAGTTTCCATGACTCAAGGGATGACCCATTTCCCATATGGTTGAGTGTACATTTTAGTACATTTTCCTTCTATTCGCTGAAAACTTTATTAAATATCAAAGGTATAAGGAACTATAAATAATTTTAGGTATCGAGATATGCTATTTTAAAAAATCAATCGTTGATTGATTGTTGAAGTATCTTCAACTATATACATTGGGACTTACCGTACTTGGGAATCAATTGCTTAATTTACAGATAGGAAGCCATAATTTATAAAATAAACCACAACAACTGGATGGTTCATGTCACTTGCTGAGTCACGCAAACAACCGTTTGCAGACCATAATGGCTGGAAAAATATATCCTCCTAAACCATTATGGGATTTGCACAATTTCAGTTATGTATTTTGCATGATCCAGACCAATATATTTAGTATTGCATTGGAAAGCTGCAGTTTGATATACATTTATCTGGGATTAAATCCCATTAAATTTAACAGGGCTTACTTCAGAATAGACAAATACAGCTTCACACATTTTTAATCATTCATTTCACTCACATCCAGATTACTAATTTAGCACTCTATTCATAAAACCTATTCCAATGTTTTGTTTACATTTCATATTAATAAAGTTTTCTTTGTTTCCAATGCTCTTTCATCTTAAGTATTTTTTTTAAATCCTAATTCTTTGATGATTAAGCTAGATTTACATTTCCATACCCTCAGACAGCAGCAGCAACAGCAGCTCTTTCAAAGCATTGTTTATATTTGTACTGGGCTTCAAACTAAATATTTTTACTGATCCTTCAGTAGGCTGGGGCCTTGGGAAGACTACATATAGTATAGACCACAGTCTTGGCCTCTCTTATTGCTATCTTTTGCAACTGCAAGCCGCTTCAAACAAATGAGTCTCAAACAAATGATTTACTGTGGGGGCAATGTTTAATACAATGGGGCTTAAATTTTAAGTCCTTAAAATACCTCTGTGCTACATTAGAGAACAAACAGCCCAAGGGAATTTTTAGAAGCCTTTAAGCACCACCTCTAGCAGGACATCCCCTGAGCTGTTTCTGACCCACGGAAATTCACTGAGCAGATTAGCCACTCATCCACTATCACAATTAGCAGACACACTGGATTCCAGAAAGTTACTCAACTGCTCCCTTCCCAGCTATACACAATCCCATGCACACATTCTTTCCTTAGGGTTTGCATCTAAATATATCAGGAAAGGATGCTTCACTTTTTGCATTCTAGTTGCTCTTTTAGTTTTAGGCAATCAAAATCTGCAGATTTCAAGTCCCTCTCTCATTTTGGAAACAACTACAGGTAGTGCTGGATTTATGAACACAATTGAGCCCAACATTTTAAAATAAGGCTAAATAAGGCAAGTTGTTAAATGAATTTCCCCCCCTCATTTTATGACCTTTCTTGCCACAATTAAATGAATCACTGTAGTTGTTAAGTTAGTGACAGGTTTGTTATGTCAATCTGGCTTTCCCATTAACGCAAAATGGGTCGTAAAAGGTGATCACATGACCCCAGGGCATTGCAACCATCATAAATATATGCCGAGTGCCGAGAGTCCAAATTTTGATCATGTGACCATGGTCATAAGTGTTTTTTCAGTACCACTGTAAGCAGTGGTGGGTTTCAAATTTTTTTTACTGCCGGTTCTGTGGGTGTGGCTTGGTGGGTGTGGCATGGCTTGGTAGGCGTGACTTGGTGGGTGTGGCAGGAGAAGGATACTGCAAAATCCCCATTTCCTCCCAATCAGCTGGGACTCAGGAGGCAGACAATAGATGGGGGCGGGGCCAGTCAGAGGTGGTATTTACCGGTTCTCCGAACTACTCAGAATTTCCACTACCGGTTCTCCGAACTACTCAAAATTTCCGCTACTGGTTCTCCAGAACTGGTCAGAACCTGCTGAAATCCACCTCTGACTGTAAATTCAAATGGTCACTACATGAATAGTTCTACCTGTAGTTAGATCAGATTTCCTTTTACCCTAACAGCAGTTTCAAACCTTTAATTATCACATGCACAGCCTGACTGTCCTAGGGAGCTCAACGCTGAATACATGGAGGAAGGTTCCTAAAATGAGGGGTGATGAGTCTCTAATAGATTGTTTGATATATGAGAACATGGTTGGTGGTTTTGTTTTGCCTGGATGGATTGTATTATTTTAAATTTCATCCACTGTATGCCACCCAGAGTTGCAGTGGAATAGAGCAGATTATAAATTGAATAAAAATAAAATAAAAAATAAAATAGATAAAATAAAATAATAAAATAAAATAAACAACCATGCGAAGTAGACTGGCAGAAGGGGGATATAGAAACACTATTTTTAAAAAAGCTGAACTTAGGCTACAAAGAATTGTCCATCCATAAATCAATTATCCTATGCAATTCAGAAGGACACAGAGCCATAAGCTCTGTAGGCAGGAACTATCTCAAAAGCCACCTGTAGAACCTTAAAGAACCTTTGCAATACAAAAACTTCTGACATGCACAGAACAAGCTATTCTGAAGGGTTTACTGATCACTCCTTCCACCAGCTACATCAATGTCACCATATCTAATGTTCTTTGTACAATGTTATCCTAATATAACTCAAATAGCTCACCACTCGGATGGCAAAACTGCCTTTCCTAATCTCTTTTCTAATAACCAGAATATGTCTAGTTTAGCATTAAAAACTTTAAAATAAATATTATACGGATAAAATACCATATGTTGTTCTTCGCTTTTTAATGAGAAATCAAAACATGCTAGAAAACTGGGGACGGGATGGGATGGGGGATGGACACCCAAATGGAGGATTAGATATTTGAAATCCAAAGTATATGTCAAATAAATTAATCTTTTCATTAGAAAGATTAATGCATCCATTTTGTGTCATTTAATTTTAAAAAGAGTCATTTTTAAAAGTTGCTTGAGTGACATGGAAGGATATCAGCTGAGCAGAGAATCTTTGAAGTACCAGTTTCTTCATCAAGAGAAAATTATAGAAATATACAATCCGCTGAAACAGCTAGAAACATTTTTAATTTGGTACTACCAGCCATTGTAACATGCGTCTTGATTCACTAATGTAGATTATTTTATTTTACACACCTTGTTTCTCTTGAACGTTTGTATAATACTAGTATGTATAATTGGAATACAGAATTAGAAATACTAATCTACAAGGAACAAATGAAGATTCCTGCCTTAAAGCAAAATAGGAAATTATAAAACAAACATACTCCACCTAACTTGGTTTTTCCCCCTTAATTCCTTCCAGAAAATTTGGATCACAATGGTTGGGGTTGTCATCCTAAATCTCTAAAAGCCCCTTGGGTGGAAAAAGCTGGTCTATCTATAATCTCATAAGATCCTAAAAGAACATAATGTAACTTCTTCTTTGACAGAACCTGAGGAGAAGGAAATAACTCCAAATTTCAAAAGCACAAAAATCCCTGAATTATGAAAATGTAATTTAGTCTATAAAAATTAACCTGAAAGATAAGTAAGTCAAAGGTACAACCAACAGACAACTTCGGTTCAGATTATTAAAAGGGATTTCTCCCAATATTTTAAAAAAGCGCACTTCAATATTTTGCTCACTACTCTGGCATACACTTTTTAATATAGTTCCTAACAGGATGATTGCATTGATTCACATATTGGTACTAACTGCATAAGAAGGTTATGCACATACTGGAAACCAGAGAAGGAATCTTCAGTGTATAACTTTCATTTACTCATTCTAAAATAATAACATAATTATCAAGAACATTCCCAGAGATGTTATCCGTGAGGAAATGCAAAACACTATAGTACATAAATACCCACTGTTTAATACTGTAGTAGAAAGACCAAAAGCTGCATTTCCCAATCTAGGGTCCTTTAGCTATAAACTCTACCATCCATTACTCCCAGCCAGCAAGAGGCTAGCTTGGAGAAGATTGGCCTGACACTAGGATTAAACTGAGCGTTTCCCTACCATTCATGTCCAAGACAAGCTTGCCAATTCTAATCTTTATAAGGGATATCTGAGCTGGGTTTGACAAGGTTCCCTTGAGAGGCCCATAAACAACTCAAAATATGAGGGGGTCCTTTATTAGTAACTCAGAATATCTCAATAATTTAACCCAATTGTATCCCTGTCACTCCCAATCAAACCAGCCTCTAGTGATTCATAAAATAAAACAGCAATAATAAAATTACAAATACTCTCCAAAAATATGACATGAAAATAAAAATGAAAGCCTCCATAAATGATCCCAGACAATAGAAATCAATACCTCCGATTGTAAAATATTAACATATTCTTCAGGGATAAGAGGTTAGGATATAAAAACAAATGTTTAATTTCTTAAACTATAATGCGGACAGTCTGCCCTCTGAGTTATAGGGGAGTCCCTAAAATTGATGTGGGAAAGCCCAACTTCAAGCTGATTCTAAATGAGCCTCCCTCAGGATTGGCACCCCAAAAAAAATTCAATGGATGATCAGAGTTCCCAATTCACAATATACAGAAGAAAATGTTTCATTAGATGGGAAAAAAGCAGACTGTTGATACTCAGACTACATAGATTTAAATGCAAATCCATAGTCTGGACTATGAATGATTGAACACAGTATTCTGTGTTCTGGATAGTGAACATATTATCCTGGTACAGCTGCCAAGGAAAATAAGTCATAATTCACAATTACAACCATTCATTCTATATAACTAAACATGTGGCTTATAAAATCTGATACTGTATAGCTCCATAATTGAAAATAGATGTTGGAACGGTCACATTCATTATTTACAATTTGGCCAGTTCTTGTTTTGGACAAACTACTGCTCTGAGGTTTCCATTATAACATATGAGCTAAGCTAAGTGAACACGTATCAGTAATTCCATATATGGTCTACAAAAATCTGGATGGCCACTAGGCAGCAGGACAGAGATAAGGAAAATTCCATTTGTTACTTTCTTAAGGTCAGCCGGATTTTTATAACTCAGAACTACAAACCCTCATGGATGTACATCACAGATGCTTCTGTGTGGCAGTGTTGTGCTAGAAGCATGCTCACGCTTGCAGACTGGTAATGCACACAGGGTGTGACTGTAGATTCAGTGAGGCTTGTCTGTTAGGCGATTTTAAATGGCACAGCTGGTATTTTTGTGAGGCAGCTGCTTTCCAAAGCAAAATGAGCTCATCAGTAGTCACCCAACAATTCTGTGAAGAACAGATTCCCAGAGCAGTTTCACACTGAAGGCCCATCTGCAGATGACGAAAGCAAGTACAGATAACAGCTAACACACTGATCATTAAAACCCTAAGAAAAGCAGGATCCCTAGCTAATGTTGGCTGGGTTAAACCGTCATGTGATTTACTTCGTTTTGCCTTACAGTGCCCACTTATACTGCATATAAAACAAGCCAAGATTCATAAACTTTGCCCTTCTCCACAAATATGATTATTACACCACACTGAATTGTTCCTGTATTTTGTTTTAACTAAGATTCAACTTAAGTTGTATACGTCCAAATGCAGGCTCTGGATTTGTTGCTTCAAAGCCAACCCAGTTCTGGGTTCTTAAACCCAGAACTGCAATTTGTAATCCTGGCTTGGGATACAGCAAACTAAGATTCAAACCACTTGTTTGCTTAACAAAAAGGAGCAATGCGGGAATGAATGCACTGTGAAAATGTCCTGCAAATATGGCCACTGGGCACTGAGCAAAATGTCCATTTGCAAAGGGCAACTGCAGTTTACTTTTTAATCAAATATTTCAGTGTGAAAAGGTGCTACCAGACTCCTGATTTTTGGTCATCATAGATTAACATGACCTTCCTATACAACATTGTGCTTCTGGTTTGTTTGTGTGCATGTGGGTGTGTCAGCGAGAGTGCATGTGTTTAAAGGCAAGTTTGTGTGTAATCTGCCAGCTTGCAACTGGTTTCTTTAACTAGAACAAAATGGCTTCTGGATTGCTTATTTCCTTTTGCCTGTCATTTCCATCCCAGCACATCCGTTTATCTCTCTTTGTCTTTTACTACATCCTGACTTTGCAAAGGAGGAGGAAACAGTAAAAAGCAAGAATATAGAACCGTGATGGCGAACCTATGGCACGGGTGCCACAGGTGGCACGCGGAGCCATATTGATGGGCACGCGAGTGCTGCCCTAGCTCAGCTCCAGCGCACATGCGCGCACCGGCCAACTGATTTTCAGGCCTACTGGTCCCACCGGAAGTCGAGAAACTGGCTGTTTCCGGCCTCCAGGGGGATGGGGAAGGCTATTTTTGCCCTCCCCAGGCTCCTAGAAAGCCTCTGGAGCTTGGGGAGGTGGAAAAACGGACCTACTGGGTCCACAGTGCCATCACGTGCCAAAAGCATGGGGAAGTGTGGGGGGTCACGTGTGCATGTGCAGGAGGGCAGGGTGCATTGAATTATGGATGTGGGCACTCACACCTGCAACCCCCCACGCTCCCCCTACTTTTGGCACGCGACGGCAAAAAGGTTAGCCATCACTGATATAGAATATCTTAGTTCAGTGTTTCCTAATCTCAGCTATTTTAAGATGAATGGATTTCAACTCCCAGAATTCTCCAGCCAGCACGCTTGTCTGGAGAATTCTGGGAGTTGAAGTCCACTCACCTTAAAGTGGCTCAGGTTGAAAACACTGCCTTAGTTGATGATGGGTATTGTGCTTTACTGAACGTGGTAAGAAAAGGACGAAACCGCAAAGAATCACATTCCTGGAGTTGAAGTACTGGAAAATGCATTCAAGGCCCTTTCCTATAGCAGCTCATCTCCCCCTTCCCACCTAAGCTACTTAGCGCCCAAGAAGGAGAAAAAAAAAGAACTGAACAAAAAAGTGTGATGGAGCAGCACAAATTTTAAATTAGAATGCAGCAGAGGTCAAAGTTTTATTCCCACAGCTGTAGCAGCAAGCACCCCAGCCTATTTGGAATTCCAGTGCCAGCTCCCCACGCACACCCACTCTACAAACCATTTGCATTAGCGCTCTTATTTTTGCTGAGTTAACCTCGTTAAATCCAGGCCATTCCTGGATATTCAGTGGAGAGAGCTTGTGCTGTGAATACATGCTTCTATTGAGCCCAAGATTAAGTCTTTAACCCATATAAGGGAGGCGGTTGTATAGCTGTATTGCACAAAGAGCTAAATGTGTATCCTAGGAAGGGAAGATTGGTCTTCCTTGGAAAAAAGCAAAGTTCTTTTTTGATGCTTCTGTTAACATCTTGAGAAAACTGGTGGAGTACAGTATATCTACTGTAACAGATCTACCTTTACAACCACATGTGAGAATTGACTCCTTATCTTCTTATGAGTCAACAGCTGGAAGGGAAACATAACTTGCCTATTATAGTAATCGGCTGGATTTTTGCAACAGAGGTTAGCTTTGAACACAGCTCACCTAGTTTTAATGCCGTGTGGTCTCTAGGCAGCCTTAGGCAAACAACTCTTTTATAACTTAATTTACCCTGCCAGACTGATGCAAAGATAATAAAATCACAAAGTGCTTTCATATACTCAGAGAAAGGGGTAGAACCAAGTTTGTTAGTACCGTATTAAAGGACCTGCTTTAAAATGTGAAACAAATCTTTATAGTTGTACAACATAGTTGCTTTTTCCTACAATCAGGGATACCTCATAACACATTTAAGACTTGGACTTTTCTTTTAAAAGGTGAACCTACACTATTGGAATATTTCTTTTGCATTTTAGACGTGTTCAGCCCCAAGCTGACTGGCTGGTATTGGAAAAACCAAAGCAGGCTAACTCTAACCTGATTAATCCTCTGCTGGGAACTCACCAGAAAAGGACGGCGGGCTATAGGCTAAATTTGGAGAAGATGCTAATGATAAACCAATTCCATACTGTTACTCATGTCCGTGTAATCACCAGGGAACAAGTTCAACACTTTTATCTTACTCTGCATTTTAATAAATATTTATATATTTTGCTTTGCCTTATTTTTCTCCCCAGTATCTTAAAGAATCCTTTCACAAGCTTGTATCGGCTTCATAACCAGCTTGGTCTAGTGCCGTGATGGCGAACCTATGGCACGGGTGCCACAGGTGGCACATGGAGCCATATCAGTTGGCACGTGAGTGTTGCCATAGCTCAGCTCCAGCACACATGAGTGCGCCGGCCAGCTGATTTTTGGGCCTTTTGGTCCTACCAGAAGTTGGGAAATGGGCTATTTCCGGCCTCCGGGGTGCCTCCGGCGGGATGGGGAAAGCTGTTTTCGCCCTCCCCAGGCTCCTAGAAAGCTTCTGGAGCATGAGGCGGGTGAAAAATGGGCCTACCGGGCTCACTATGCCATCATGTGCTAAAAGGGGGGGCACATGTGCAAGGGGGGGCGCATTGAATTATGGGTATGGGCACACACATGGGCGACCTCACTGCGCTCTCCCTGCTTTTGGCACGCGATGGCAAAAAGGTTAGCCATCACTGGTCTAGTGGTTAAGGCATCAGGCTACAAAACAGGAGACTGCGAGTTCAAGTCCCACCATAGCAAGGAAAACCAGCTTGGTGATCTTGGGCTAATCACTTTCTCAGCTTGCTGCCTTGAATTATTCGTAAAAAATAAAAGTGGGATACAAATAAGTAAATAAATAACCAGATAAAGCAAAAGGAATAGTTATACTCTTTTATGAGGTTGCTATGCTGAATGTTTTCAAAGCTACATTTGATTTGAATTTTATTTAGCTGGTGCAACAGGAAGAAGACATCTCACAAGGACAATGTTTCTAAAACAGCAGCTGAACTTAATAGCTACATCCCTTCACCTTTCTTTGATGCCAAATACAATGTTGCTTCAAATCCCACTAACAATTAAGGCTTTCCTTTCTACTGCTGTATTCAGCATTAATAAAATCCAGAATTCTATCAAATTAATGGTGCATTTTAACATCAAAATATTGCATGGTTCCTCCTAATTAGTTACAGTACTATGATTCAGATTTTTTCATTGTTCAGTTTGAGAAAATAAAAATAAACTTAAATTGCCAAAAGCGTACAACCAAGTTTATGCATCATAATTGAGATGATGTCAGATCTTACCTTGCCTAGTTTAGGGAGGAAATGGGTCCAGAAAGCTCTATCACTATTTATTAGCACAGAAATAGTTTGGGAACTGACACACCCAAAATCAAACAATCCATATTATAGTTTGTTGCACTGTATGAATCCAACCAATGGCTAATCTACATATTATACTAACCTATGCTTTATATGATCATACATGCTGAATGTCATAATTTGATATGCCAGCCAAAGTACTCCATAAATATCAATCCACAATGATTAGATCCATACATTGTATTATACCAAAGCAAATAAATCACATTATGGCTTGACATGGGTCAATCCAGCAAATGTGTGCAGAGCTCACCTGAGATTTGTATTTAACATTTTTGGTTTTCATCCAAGCCTAAGATTTTTGCCACTGCATTATTCTAAACTAAAATACTGAACTGGAGAAGCTTCTTGGACGAGAAGCAAAACATTTTCAAGGAGAAAAAAAACCCCGAAGAAAGTCTAGTCGCCTTTTGAAAAGCACTTTTGGGACGACCATGACCTGGATGATTGAGAATCTCCACAGACATTCTAAGCTAACATTGCCATTCAACATTTACACACTGTGCAAGTCTGCCTATTGCCAAGTAACTATAAAACATATTTCATTGATAATGTAATAGAGTAACGATGACACACTTATTCAAGAACACCCAGGTAAAAGCCCTGAGAGTTCTGTACTCTCTCAGAAAAGTAGGGTGCGGCCAGCCATGAGGACAAAAGCTTGACAATACCTACCCGACCTTGGCTGATCTCAGCAACTAAATAGGGTCAAATCAGGCCTCTACTTAGACAGGATAGAAAATCCCTGGTTTGCAAAGTATCCTGGGAAAACACCCCCCCCCCATCTTCTCCCTCAAAAGCCAAGGGAAATCATTTCTGTATTGCTGCCTAGAAAACTGTGGGCATGCTTGTGAAAACACCACTTAACCCAGAGGAGATTATCCTATTAAAATAATTTAATTCAGCATTGTTTAGTTTGCAAGCATTTGATTGCTTGCAGAAATTACTGCCATGCCCCTGCATTTATATTCATCATTTTCAATTTGTTCCAATACAATTATTTTCCTTAAATTAGCATCTAAATGAGAACATCAACATTTACAGGATTGATTACATTTAATGAAGAATTCTATGTAACGTAATAAATATACATCTATGCTCTGATAGACGAGTTTGATTTTTACATGTTAAACTATGGTTTAATCACTATTAGCTAAATAAAGCTGCAATTGTCTAGGTTCAGAAACAGTATAACTTTGGTTTATAAACCCCAATCACTCATGTTGAGCCACAACTGTGTTATATCTTACCTTGAAGCGCAAACCCATCTCTTCCCTACTGTCTTAAAATAATTCCTTGCATTGAGAGGTGCTGGTCCCTGCATTAAACAGAAGCAACTCAGACTGGCTGGTTCAAGATGGGAACTGGTTTCCAGCGGGCAAAAGGTGATTTTCAGAGCCAGGATGTTTCACAGAAGGGATTGCAAACACATGTCTGCACGGATCTGACATAACAACATTCCTGAACAGCAGGAGAGAGAGAACTGCAATTTTCAGTTCTAAGCACCCCCTCCCTCACTAACCAAACACAATCACTCCCTCTCTCAAAAGTTCTTTATATTATTTTCAGGTTAACCAACTATCATCAAGTTTCCCCTCTGGACCAATTTTTTTTAGCCTCATTTAGTTATTTTCTCTTGTTGTTGGGAACAGCCACTGCTACCGTTACTACACAGTTTTAGTTCAGATCAATTGATCCACGACAATCGAATGCCCTGTTCCAATGCTCCTGATCACTACGAAGTCCTTTTTTTTTCAAATGTATGGCAATCCTGCGAATTCTGGGAGTTGTAGTCCCAATTCAATCCGGAGGAAACCAATGAGAGGGGAGGATTTGAAAGGAACTAGCCAGCGATCCTATAACAACTTTCAAGGGGGAAAAAAACCCTTCCCAATTCCACGAATCTACGGCTTGTGCAGATAATTTGGTTCATCGGACACGTTAGCGATGGCTCAACTTTATTTAACTTTTATTTAAAGCGTTCCATTTTCGGCAGCGCTTTAAAATCAGAAAAATACGGATAGACAAAAGTTTCCTAACCAAAAATCAGGAAATCTCAATACTGTACTTTTACGTCCCTCTTCGTAAGGTTCCCCAGCTCGGTGCGGATATGGAAGCAACAGCTGTCTAAAGAATTCCGGACGCGCGGAAAGTAACTTTGATTTCGAGACGACGAACCAAATACAAGAGAAGGGGGGAAAAAATAAATTCACGCCTCCCCTAACGGGTCACAAGCGCGCGTAAAGGTAACAGCACAAAGCGATTTCCGCGTGGGCTGGTAAAGGTACTGCAGAGACCAGCGACTTTGAATAATTCCTGGAAAAGGAGGTGGCCACTAGGGCGGCAAGGACGCAGGGAAAACACCTGCCCATGTGGGCAAATGGGTTGGTCGGGGATGCAGCGATGCCAACAGAAAGGGGCGGCAGGAAGAAAGATGGAAGAAAATCCTCTTAATCGTTAAGAAAGAGCCCGCACTGACTCTCCTAATCCGGCTGCACCTAAGAGGGAGCGGGAAACTTTGGATCGGTTCCCCACACAGCCGCGAAAGGGGCGGCTCGCCCGAGAATTCCTTTCGGGGGAAGAGAGGGGAAAACTCACCCGATTTCCCAAAATGCGGGCAGGGCGACCAGGTCAAAGCGCTCCGCCAGATCGCGCGCCTTAAACCCGGGCTGAAAGTTAGACCGATCCGCCAGGCAGGAAGCTCTCTCGACCGAAGATCGTTAGCTGGGAAGAGAGGAGGAGTGGGGAAGCAGGCGGGTCACCAACGCTCCGGGGAGGTGGAGACTCCGAGCCGCAAGGAGGGGCTGCCAGAAGAGCGAAGCGAAGCAACTCCTGCCTGCGGGACAATGATTAACTTGGAGCTACCTGCGCAGTTCCTCCGCACCTTCGTGTGGGGCGGGGCGAGCCTTCGCTGCCGTGCCGTAGCTCCAGGCAATACCGTCGTGCCGCCCCGAAACTCTTCCTTCCCATCGCGATTTCAGAAGAACGGCGAGAGCAGGAGCTCCATCACCTGCTCGGGAGGTGCGGATTTCCCAGGTGACACACCGAATGTGTAACAAGGACACGAAATGTTAGGTTCTTTTTTTCGCACCGGCGTGGGGAGCAATCCTCCGAGGTAGAAGTCCCGATGGCTTTTCCTCGTTTCCTTTTTAAAGTCAGTCTTCGCTAATGGTGTTTTGCTTTGTTTTTTAATCCGTTTTGCCTTCACTCATCTGATTCAGGCGGAGAAGCTACAAATATTCCGGGTTAAGATTTAGTATAGGTTGAGCTCAACAATAAATCATCACCATCCTTCTCAGCATCCTGTTTTTGTCCGAAGTTTTTTTACATTGGATAAGTGGCAGCTTTGACTGTACCGTCTTACCAGAGATGAGCTCCGTATCTGTTGAGCTGTTGTTTTTCTTGCGTTCTGAAGTGCAAAAAGCCTTTCCTAGATTACAACCCTTCTCTATAGTAAAATACACATATAATCGTCATCTTGGATCAGTGCAGGATTTTAAACGTTGTTAAAAACTCTTCCCATTTGCTACATGGTACAAAGTAATGACCCATACCTATCAGCCCATAATGGATATAATGGTTCTGGGAATATATTTTAGCAATGCTGTGCCAGAATTGTGTATCAATTCTCTCATGAATACACTTGGCCTTAGGTGAAATTGTCTGTTATAGGTAAAAGCTAACAATTTCATGATAATAGGATATCATATATTGTACAACGATTGAGCAGAATTTCAAAAGCTTTCATGCATTCTCCACTTAATGCAACTCTAAAAGGTTAACAAGGAACGATGGTGAGAGGTTCTTGAACTTTAAAAAATGTCAGAAAATTGAGATGAATTCATTGTAAACCTGAAGAACTCAATGAAGTGGAAAATTTCCATTCAGTGGACTAAAATTTTGACCTAATTGCTTGAGCAAAAAGGGTCATTGTGCCAAGTGGCATCCCCATTGTGAAGTTTCCATCTGAGGATGCTGTGCCTTAAGATCAAGGCACCCACCTGTGTCATGTTTCAAAGCCCACTGTAAAGAAACCACAAGAGCCAAATACTCCAGCTTCACCTGTTCTGAAAATACTATTATATTACCAGGTACCATTCCTATGGTCATTGGGGAATTATTTTTAAAATACAGCTTGTGGCCACAAAAGATTGCCTCCCCTATGCTATGCCATGATAATATGTAGTTAGGTTTTGAGGGGGAAGATCTTTATAAACAGTGGTTTATTTGGGGACAACAAACATGTTTTTATAATTCCTTGTTTACCACAAATTGTTGCTTGTTTTAGTCATGGCTTCTGATTATAACAGAACAAACTTATGCTTAACTGATTTTTGATGTTTCATACTTTGCCCAAACCCAAGTTATAGAAACTATCCTGCATTATAAAATAATAAAAGAATGTGCATGGCATAAACACACACACACATTCACACAAAATCTTTGCGGTTGCTAAGAGTTAACAATTACATTATGTTGGTTGCAGAGTCAGCCAGATGTTTAGACTGGATTTAGCATTTTTATCCACCTATTGAGTCTTTTCCAAGGACCTGCTATAGACAAATCTTGTTTAATAACATTAAAGGTATCATTGCAAGATGTAAGAAGTTCCAAGAAAAGCTGCCTTTTGAAATTAACCGATCGTGATTTTGCCAATGCTAATGGTATTCATGTGGTACTTCAGATGTTTTGAAATTGCACCCAAAGGAGTCTATCACTATTGGTACTATCTTTGCTTTCTTTTGCCACTTAGTATCTTTTTATTCTTCTTCCTGTTGTTAGTTGTGAAGTCATATCCGACCCATCGCGACCCCATGGACAACGTTCCTTCAGGCCTTCCTATCCTCTACCATCCTCTGGAGTCCATTTAAGTTCATGCCTACTGCTTCAGTGACTCCATCCAGCCACCTCATTCTCTGACATCCCCTTCTTCTTTTGCCCTCAATCTTTCCCAGCATTAGGCTCTTCTCCAGTGAGTCCTTCCTTCTCAATAGGTGGCCAAAGTATTCGAGTTTCATCTTCAGGATCTGGCCTTCTAAACAGCAGTCAGGGTTGATCTCCTCTAGGACTGACCGGTTTGATCGCCTTGCAGTCCAAGGGACTCACAGGAGCTTTCTCCAGCACCATAGTTCAAAGGCCTCAATTCTTTGGCACTCAGCCTTTCTTATGGTTCAACTTTCACAGCCGTACATTATTCTTGTTTCCAACTGCCAATTCTTTCACTTATGTCTATAACTGTGTTTGGTTCCAAATTTAAGTAATGATCAATTTCAAAATTACAATTCCTTGCCAAATTAAGCCTTATATAGCTGTACCTGAAAATATGCTATAGATTATTATTCTGTCAGTAATATCTGCTATCATAATTTGATTCAGAGCATTTTGAATTAGGTGGCTATGATTCCATATTGCCTAAACATTGCAACAACTGTTAAGAGTTTAAATTTGGAGGAAATACAGGAAAAGAAAGGAATACTAGGCTCATCCTTTAGCTCCTGGTTAAAAGGTATAAAATCAATTATACATGAAAGAAATAATCCTTATGTAGTAGGGTAATACGAAACCCATGTTATTATATATGAAGACAGCAATGAAATCTTATGCAATAAAAATGTAACTGAAGTGAAATGACGAATAAAGCATGCTGGTTTAATAAAATATCGGGCAAATATTGCAAAAAATCAACATGAGTCACTATTTCTATAACAAGAAGGGCGAAGTTAAAGGTCTGGGGTCAATCCTTAGGACAGCTCTGCATAACAATGCACTTGCTTGAACCTAATTGTCATATCAGAACAAAACAATTCCATCCATCCTTACCCTTAGCAAGCTTTCTCCCATTCATTGTTTCTGTGGTAGCTTAGATAAGCTCCTCAATCCTAACCCTGAAATCCAGATATAAGATTGTATTTTAAATTAATAGGAGATTCAGATTTTCCATTATTTGTTTTGCCTTTTTATTAGTTTGTTTACCCTATGTATTTTATGTATCAACTATTAATCATGATAGCTCTGATTTCCAAATCTAATATGCTCCAAAAGTTTTCAGACTGCAACTCTTTTTAGGTCAGCATAAGTAGTTTTTCATGCTACCAACTGTGAAAAATTATATTTGAGCTTTTTCAGTTTCCACAGGTTTTTAACACTACAGGATAGGGACCCAAAAGTTCCTATATAAACTTTTACTGGATGGCCAAGGATAGATGTATTATAGAACAAGAGACACCCTTCATCCAT
This sequence comes from Ptyas mucosa, assembly GCA_012654045.1. Lineage (NCBI taxonomy): Eukaryota > Metazoa > Chordata > Lepidosauria > Squamata > Colubridae > Ptyas > Ptyas mucosa. Next base: position 4,589,570 of record WNWU01000045.1, on the reverse strand, counting down.
GCTTTGGATTTCTTTTCAAAGATGCCTGACTTAAAGATGAGCATTCTTCATTTCTACCTGTTCCAAAAGAGGATACTTGAAAACTGGCCTCAGCACTTTTACTAAAGTAGAAGACTGACAGAGACAGTTGAAACTATCTGATTTAGAAACATTAAGATTTTGATCCATGAAACTGGTAGTATTTCACTATGTTCAAGTTTATGACTTTTCTAATCAACATTTCATTGTAACAGCAATAAAAATACAAACTATCTCAATTTTAATTGCCTGGGTTAATCTGACTTCTTTGTGGTTAAACTGCAGCTGTTTTAGTTACCTTATACCTTCTGGGGTAAAGCTATTTTTAGGCTTAAGAATCTCAGTCTCATTTTTAATTAAAAGCATGAAAGTTGAATAAACTATACTGTAACTAGGTACCATACTAGAGATTTGATCGATAATACATGAGAAAATTAACAAGTGTTGAAATTTAGTCTGTGGATCTCACAAGAATTACTGCCAGTAACAAAGTAAGGTGAGGGCATCACAGTGAAGGCACAAGGTGGGAGTGGTCTATTTTTTTAATGGTAGAAAACAGAAAGAAATGCTGAAATGACACGAAACCGACTGAGAATAAAGCTGTCTATCAGTTTGATACCAGATTATAAAGAAAGTCTCTATGTTGCAAATGAACCAAGGCTCTGTTTCTCAAAGTTAGTTAAGAATTGGAAGATAGCTCTTGAATACAGATTATCAGGACAGAACAGCTGTAAATAATTCAAACCATGAGTCAGTTTGATAGTTCAATCTACCATTTTTCTCTGAAAATAAGACCCTGTCTTATATTTTTTTAAATCCTGAAATAAGCGCTTGGCCTTATTTTCGGGGAGGTCTTATTATTTTAGGGCACGTGGAGCAAGACGGGGCTCCTCTTGCCGTCTTACCTGATTTCCAGCTCTGTCTCCCTAACCTTAACCAGAGGAAATGGCGGGGACCGGCTGCGCATGCGTTTAAATATTTTCGGGGAGGTCTTATTTTGGGGAAAACACAGTATTAGATCTAAAATGGAAAATACTTTCTGAAAAGCATATAGTCAGAGAAAGTGATCAGGACCAGAGAGTAAGTGAGAAACAATGGAAGCCCTGCCTTTATTCTTCCCAAAATATATGATATACAAGCAGGTTTGCTCAAAGTTTGTTCCCTTCAACCATTGTGATATCTCTGTGCCAGCACAGGGCCTGTTCTAGTTCGTGCCTACGTATCCAGAAGCAGGCTTTAGCCAGCCACCTGACTAGTACAATAATGCAGCTATTCTGCACAGGAAGACAGGGTGCTTTGTGTAGTCACAGCCGCCTAAGAGCTGTTCATGCAACCCTTCTGCCTGAAAAGAAGTATTGTTCAGGATGAACCTCCCTTCAGCTTCTCCCCAACATCAGGGGGACAGAACTATTCCTAGCAGCCAAAACGGCTCCATTCAGACTTCTGTGTATCTCCATCCCACAGTAGCTGCCAATGGGACTCCCCATTTTATAGTCCTGCAAGGGAAAACTTGACTGTGCAATGTCCAGTAAATTCCAGTGTAGCTTGTGATATATTAGAAAGCAGGTGGATGAAATAATCTTTCTGGTAATGGTAGATTATTTGTGAAATGACTGAAGTTCATGGAATACGTGGGACGGAACATAGAGACCATCCAGAAGTACTTCAAATCTAAAAACTGAAATAACTCCAAAGCAAAAGAGAGAAATCATAATGCCAGGATAAAGTCCAAATCGTTTAGGAATCATGTTGAATAATATACTGTATGTGATTTGTTCTTTTTGAAACACAAAATGAACCCAATTGTAGCATTATAGGACTGATTGATGGATGCAGTTAAGACAGCTCTCTGCTGCCACAATTTTCCTTGCTTTAAACATAAATATTACTATAATCCATTTCTGACTCATATTTCATTCATTCAAATGCATGTGTGTGTACTATAATATGCAGTGCTAAATTTGTACAACTGCTAAGAACAGAGTAGTCATATCCAAGAAATCTTAATAATCTATTATGATGGCTAAACTCATGTTTGTCCTAATTGATTCGGCAGATATGACATTCTCCAATTACAGCCTAGTCAGATTATCAAGTGTTTTGTTTAAAACTGTTTTCTGATTATTAAAGCCAATGTACCCTGACGTTAGGATAATTGTGAAAAATCAGAAGAACTGATTGTACTGGCTACAGACAAAGCTTATACCTACCAAAAGGATTAGAGAAAAGCTGTTCTAAAGCATGCTTTTGAAATATGAATAATTTTATGTATAGGAAACTTGCATCTTTACAAGGCATCGTAATACTATGGAGGAAAATGGGATGTTAGCGGATCAGATTCAAGATGAAACTGCAATTGTTCTGATTAGGGCCTTGAATAAATCAGAGAATAGACTAAATCTGAATATATTATCTTGAAGTTTCTGTTCCAGCAGAATTGACAACAAACATACCAAGATTTCAAGAATTTTAATTACAATATTTCTGCAAGACGGTCTTCTCAACCTGCTGCCTTTAAATTGGTCTATCACCCACACACTATTATTATATCTATAAAGGATCAGATTAGATAACACTGATCTAAGGTATACTATTAAGCAAGATTACAATTTTTTGAAATTGTAAGAGGACTTTGAAAGGATGCCCATTGTGCCTTTGTGTGAAATATAACAGCAAACTACCATAAGGTAGGGACATGGTGGCTCAGTGGCTAAGACACTGAGCTTGTTGATTGAAAGGTTGGCAGTTCAGTGGTTCGAACCCCTAGTGCTGCGTAACGGGTGAGCTCCCGTTACTTGTCCCAGCTTCTGCCAACCTAGCAGTTCAAAAGCATGTAAAAAATACAAGTAGAAAAATAGGGACCACCTTTGGTGGGAAGGTAACAGTGTTCCGTGCACCTTTGGCATTTAGTCATGTTGGCCACATGACCACGGAGACGTCTTCGGACAGCGCTGGCTCTTTGGCTTTGAAATGGAGATGAGCACCGCCCCCTAGCACATATGTGCGAGGGGGAACCTTTACCTTTACCATAAGGTATTGCAAATCCAAAGCTGAAATATAAATTTAAGACAACATACAGAACCTGAGAAAAAGTGTAAATAACCTTCCAGGCTTCATTTCTGAAATGTTTCTGAAATGAACTCCCAGAAATATGATGTAGAAATTTGCCAGTTGCATGGGATTACGCAAATATTATTCTACTTTAAGTCTGAAGTAAAACATGTAGTCCCATTAGGCACAAGTCTTGTTTCAAGCAGTGATGCTTTCTTACATTGTCTTAATGTAATTCCACACCAGTATACTTTGTGAAAACATTTTTCTTTAAAAAGGCACTACAGTACTGAATTAAATAGGGTTCTTTGCTATTGTATAGGTCAAAAATATTGAAGTGCTAATGCCCTCTAGGGACACAGCCTAGGATTATCCAATATTGCTTGAAAATCAGTAAACTGCAACCACTGCCAATTCATCCAAGACAATTCATCCAAGATTCATTGCTTCTTGTCCTGCTTTCATCTTTGGAGAATAGATTGACCTCCTCTTCTTTGTGGCAGCCCCTTATGATATTGGAACATTGTTATCATGTCACCCTTGATTATTTTTTTCATTAAATTTGCTAGACATACCCAGTTCCTGCAATCCTTCTTCATCATTGGCATCCTTCAGTCTCAAGAGACTATGGGATTGTGCTCTGGAAAGAGGTCTTAAAACAGCATCTAATGTGGCCAATTCGAGAGTGGCAATCCCTTCCACACTGAGGGCAGATACATTCTGTCCCCTGCCCAGTCCCCAATTTTGCTGGTTCCGGGACTGCCTCTTTGCCTCAGCCTGCCGAACAAGTCACCGGCAACATCTTAGTCTAAAACAAAATAAAGATCCAACTCCATTTAATAGGTGCAATTCCATAAAAAAAAAGGACAAATTGCACTCAAATACAAACCACACTGCTTTCAATAGACTTATCAATGAACAGCCTTTAATGGGGGGGGGGGGGGGGACGGCTCTTTCCATGTCAACATTCGTCCAAGGAGATTTCATCTTTGCAATTTAAGGATGGTTAAGACCAAGTTGAAGACACCTAGCATAGCCATTCTTGAAATCCGAGCAGACCAATAGGCGGCCACCGATTTCTGGCTCGGCCGCGGAGAAACGTTCCGCTCGGCGCCTCCCGCGATGCACCGCGAAGGGCGCCTCAGGCCGCCGCGCGCCCTCCCTCCCGTCCCGTGAGCCTTTGTGGAAGCGCGCGCGGGAAGAGAAGATGGCGGCGGCGGTGGGCCTGGCCGAGCGGGGCTATTTGGAGCTCGGTGGGGCGGAGCGGAGCGCGCGGCACGGCCTCCGCGAACTCGTCTTCAGCCTCCCAGGTGGGGGGGGGGAGAGAGACCACCGGCGGGGCCTAGACTGGGCGGGGTTGCCGCGCGGGTAGTCCTTCGCGTGACATGCACGCACATAGAGCATCCATGCTGGCGCGCGGGGACTGATGACCCGCCTCCCTTGTCCGTCTTTTGCAGGTGGCGGCGCCTCCCCGTCGGCCGTGCGGTATCCTGACAGCGCTGGAGGGTTTTGGTACCAAGAGAACGCGCAGCTGGGCTCGGTGACGAGAAACCGCTTTATTCATTGGTGAGTGATCCGAGGTAGCTCAACCTCCCGAACGGACAAGGGTATAAAATCGTAAAGCTGGAAGGGACCTTGGAGGTCTTTTAGTGCAACCCACCTGCCCAAGATAGGAGCCTTTATTCCATCCCGGACAAATGGTTTTCCAATCTTTTCATAAAAACTTCCAGCGGTGGTGCATCCGCAGGTCCAGGAGGCAAGCGGTTCCATTGACTAACCATCCTGCCTAGGATGCCCTGAGCTAGAAATATTCAGATCTGCTGCATCCTATTTGGGCTAAGCTTCCACTTTGACACTGACATTGTTTGGTTCCTTTGGTTCTTATCTTTGTCTTAGTGGGAATGTGGGTTGGCTAGAAACAGCTGATGCTTGCTTTAAAAATAAAATCCTTCCAGGCTGCTGAAGCAAACTTATTATGAGGAGTTAATCCAAATTTAAAGTTGGTATGTTTGGGGCAGGTACTGCCTCCTTTGGTTCTTACCTGTTTTCCTCTAAACCTAAATATGAGACTATGAAATACGAGATGATCTCTCACATTTAAATGAATCTCAACTCCCTGTTGGTGATCCCTGAGCCTGGGACAGCATAACAGAAATTGAAGTTAGGGATCTGATGATGACATTTGGTTCCTCTGTATACATTTTAAAATGCCAGTAAGAACATTGTAGAAAGGCCTGTTTACACTTCCCACAATATCTAGGATGGGGAGGCATAAATCAGGTGGCAGGTCTTCTCTTTTGCTGCCTTAGTATGTCAAAATTCTTTGCCTCTGAAAGTTCAGGTTTCTCTCCTTTCTCTCATGCCAGTTTATAAAGCTATTAAAACAATACTTTCCCAACATGGTTTTAGATGGATACAATTATCTGATAGTCATTTGGGATGTCTGTTATATGTCTGCCTTTTGGCTTTTGGTCTGTATTTATATACTCTTGTATGCTGCCTAGACTGCAGTTTGGAGAAGTTTAAAAGTGTTAAATAATTTGGAATTTATCATCTCCATTTTATTTGTGGAGAAAAATAGTATTTTGAATAATTGGTTATAAAATGAAATAACTTTCATGAAGACATTGGTAGCATGAATGCTCCTTAGAAATCTGGACATTATACATTAGAGTTGACTTTCTAGAAAAACAAAATTGAGCTGAATTTATAAGCATGACATGTTTTATGCGTTTAATGAAGTAAACTATAACAGAATAAAGACTTCCCCATATGTCCTCTTGCTTTCTTGTGAGATTGGTCAATAGGTACAGAATTTAAATATTATCCCAAGCTATCATCATTCTGCTTTCTCTGATTTGTGAAATGGAAAAGAAGCAATAGCAATTTGAAGTGAGGAATAATTCAATTTGCTTCCATCATTTCTCCTTAGGCAATGCTGGATAAACATATTAAATGTTTCCAGGCAATCTGTGTTCATAGGTAATACAGTCCCTTAAAAGTGCCAGTAAATTCACATCAGCCGACAAATTCAGTTATAAATAAACATGTATTGAGAAGAAAATTAAAAACAAATTGGAAAAGAAAAATAACTGAAAGTTATAAAAGTAAATAAGTAGTTGGTTTTGCTTGAACCATGTACTGAAATAAGAAAGAAAAATCTAGTAGACTTATTCAGGACTTCAATTAAAAAGTATATCGTGCATTGGAATTAACTGGGTTCAGGCAGGAATATAAAGTAAAAAGTAGAAATTAAACTGAAAGGCATGTTTGATTGTATGTTATTTAATTTGGAAACTGGTTGACAGTTGCTTTCTGGCCTGTGGGTAACATACAAATCAACAGGAGAAGGGCTAGCAGTGGGCAATTAATTTAATTACCTTACTTAAGTAAGAGTAAACAGTCAAAAGAATTGGCAGTTTTCCCTATCACATGGATCTGTTTATTTGTAAAGGGATGCTAGCTGAGAAGTAGGAAAAGGAAGAATCACTCAACCAACTCAGAAACATAACAGTCAATCAGGACCAGGCACTGCCACACAAGTCAAGAGGTCTTGGGGTCATGAGTTGATCATATTGGATCAGGGATGCCAGGCACAGTGGATGTATGTCCCCAAACAGAAAATATTGGCATTGGTTGTTTACTATTCGTGTAAACTTGCTATGTGCATTTTGTTTCTTTTTGCAGGGCAACCTCAGGCGGGACACTAGAACTGGTAGAGGAGTCCCTTGATATAAACCTTTTGAACAATGCTGTTCAGCTCAGATTTCAGAATTGTAATCTCTTGCCACAAGGGGTACATATCTTTGAGACACAAAATCATGTTGTTATATTGGTTTCAACCAATCAGACAGTACATAGATTGATGTTACCTCATCCAGCTCGGATGTATAGGCATGTAAGTAATCTATTTTAATATATATCTATTTAAAAAACTTCCAAGATTATTAAGTTAGAGACAAAATTATTTTAGTTGAAGAAATCAAATCACAGATTTGTTGGCCTCTGTTCTTTTCCTGCATACCACTTGACCATCATAATATATTAATATTATATATCATAATTCCTGTCCCATCCAAATCATGGTACTTATTTGAAGAATCATATAAACGGAGCCCTTTTTAGTTGGCTGTTGAATGTATTTCATATACAGTAAAATTATTTACATAACTTCATATTCAGGGGATAAATTTGAATGGATTAGAACAGTGATGGCTAACTTTTTTGCCATCGCGTGCCAAAAGCGGGGGGAAGGCGGTGGGGTCACATGCACGTGTGCCCACACCCATAATTCTATACATCCCGCCCCCCCGTGCTCCCCCCGCTTTTGGCACGTGATGGCACGGTGGGTCTGGTAGGCCCATTTTTTGCACTCCCCAGGCTCCAGAGCCTTTCTAGGAACCTGGGGAGGGCAAAAATGGCTTTCCCCATCCACCCAAAGGCCTTCTGGAGGCCAGAAACAGTGTGTTTCCTGACTTCTAGTGGGCCCAGAAGGCCCAAAAATCAGCTGGCTGGTGCACGCATGTGTGCCGGAGCTGAGCTCGCGTGCCCACCGACATGGCTCCGTGTGCCACCTGTGGCACCGGTGCCATAGGTTCGCCTCATGGAATTAGAACATGCAAGTTGCACAATTTAAGCTGCTAATGATAGAATGGTATGATGGTGAAGGAAGTTCATTGATTAGTGAGAGAATATGTATTTGGTTTATGACAGACATCAATTTCTGGTCTTAATCTGTCAGATCTTAGATAATTTTGACATTTTCTGCTGTGATTAGAGAGAGTTAGTTTTTGGATTTGCACAAAGTGATAACTATCCATAGTTGAGTTAGCTGACTTTAATGTGAAAACCATATTGTAATGTAGGCGTTCCTAAACTACAGCTTGTACTTTTCTTTTATTGTAATTTTACCTAATTCATCTGTAGTTACATAGTCTGAATCTGGACAGGAAAATCAATATACGTGATATTCTATAATTTCAAGTACATATATAGAAACAGGAATACCCTCAAAATATAAAAACTTTTATAAAGAGAAAATAATGAAAGTGATCTCAGCAGACTAGTGCCTAAAGGTGAGATACTAAGAGGAGTAGAACAAGAATGGTCAACATGTATCTGGTGTAATTTCCCCTCCTGGAAAAAGTTTGCTGAATAGGCTACTTAACATGGGGTAGATACTACGAGAAAATGCTTTTTTAATCTAGTTTCAGATTTTCAATTTTTAAAATACTTTATACAATAGGAATATTAATAGAAAAGTCATTTTACTATTTTTCTTCTTCAATTTTATACTTTCTTGTTGATAATTTTATCCCTGGTCGTTTTTTTTTTTTTAAGGAGCTGATAACAGAAAGTCAAATGCAGTCGGTTTTCACAGATATTGGAAAACTTCATTTTAGAGACCCGTTGAACTACTGTGTGATCCCCACAGTTCCTGGGTTGTCACCTAGTTCCACTGCTTCAGCAGCTTGGCTTACTAGTGATGGAGGGTCCCTCTTTGCCCTGCCATCTGCTTCTGGTGGGATTTTTGTCCTTAACCTACCACCTTATGATGCTCATGGTAAGTGTATGCAATTATAAAAAGGCAGGTGATTCAAAGGATACAGAGAAAAGGGCATCTGTTGGAATGTTGTAGCTGGCTGTGCTCCCTGCAGCGGTTAAATTGCTGCCCTGCTCACTATCATAAATATGATACAGGCAGTGGTGGGTTGCTCCTGGTTTGCACCGGTTTGCAAGAACCAGTAGTAAAAATTTGTAGTAGTTCGGAGAACCAGTAATAACATTGGCTGGCCATGCCCCCGAACCAGTCCCCGGCCTGGTCGCCGCTCGCTTACCTCACCCACCTCATCAGAGGCTTTTTTTTTTAACTTTTAAAAGCATTTTTTTCTACAACCTCTTCGGCCGAAAAAATGCTTTTAAAAGTAAAAAAAAAAGCCTCTGATGATCGCGTGGCTCAGCTGGGATCATCAGAGGCTTTTAAAAGCATTTTTTCTACAACATCTTCGGCCGAAGAGGTTGTAGGAAAAAAAAATGCCTTTAAAAGCCTCTGGCAATCCCAGCTGAGTTGCCTGATCGTCAGAGGCTTTTAAAAGCATTTTTTTCTGCAACCTCTAAAGGTTGTAGAACAAATGCTTTTAAAAGTTAAAAAAAAAAAGTTGGCCATGCCCACCCAGTCACATTACCCCCCAAGCCACACCCACAAAATAAGCCACGCCCACAGAACCAGTAGTAAAAAAATTTAGAACCCACCCCTGGATATAGGTAATCCTTAGGTCATATGACATTTGGCAACTGGTACCTATTTATGACAGTTTGCAGTGTCATGGGATCAGGTGATCACTTTTTACGATCTTCTGACAAACAAAATCAACAGGGAAGCCAAATTCACTTAATAACCCTGTTACTAACTTTAAAAACTGCAGTGATTCACGTAACAACTGGGGCAAGAACGGTCATAAAATGGTGCAAAACTCACTTAACAGCTATCTTGCTTAGCAATGGAAATTTTGAGCTCAGTTGTGATTGTAAGTTGAGGACTACCTATATAAACATTCTATTTCAAGTTACAGGTAGTCCTCAACTTGCAACTGTTTGTTTAGTGGCCTGTTCAAAGTTACAACGGCACTGAAAAAAGTGACTTGGGACTGTTTTTCACATGACCATTGCAGCATCCCTGTCGTATGATCGACATTTGGATACTTGGCAACTGGCATGAATTTTTGATGGTTCCAGTTTCCTGGGGTTCTTCTGACAAGCAAAGCCAAAAGGGAACCAGATTCATTTAACTATGTTACTAACCTAACAACTGCAGTGATTCACTTAACAATTGTGGCAAGAAAGGTCATTAAATGGGTCAAAACTCACTTAACAACTGTCTTGCTATCAATAGAAATGTTGGGTTCAATTGTCATACGTTGAGGACTATCTGCACATTTCTCTCAGAAATTCAATTTTGTAGTGAACCTTACAGTAATTTTAAACATATTTTTATATATAGAAGACAGAAATGGGTTCTAATATCAGATTTTAAAAAGTGATGTAGCAAAGCAGTTCAGCTAAGAAAAGTAGAAGCATTCAGTTTGGAACTAATACAGGTGCCACTTTGCAGGTGTAATTTCCTAAATGTCACTTTCATTCTCTTCTGACTTTCCCCTTATATTCTTTTAGATTTACACCGTTTCAAGTTCAAAACTTAGTAAAATGTCCCATTTTGAAGGCAAAACAGGATCAAAATAAAACATTGAAATTAATGTTGATGTTAAGTGAAAAGTGATTTAAAACTGATTTAAATTAAAAATTCATTCTGATTAATTATTTTAGGAAATAAAGAATGACCTTGTCTTTGCTTAGACCACCAACAGAATCTTATATAAGTTCTAATTATCCACAATTAATAAATCAACTAAGTGATAAATTTGTTTTAGACGCCTTCCTGTAGAATTCACTGAAGACTATCTGATTTAATTGCATCTTTCTTATGTTGTCAGATTTAAACAAATTGCTAAAAATTGTTTTCTTATTATTTTTTTTTAGAGATGCCTTCAACTTCATTTGTGGAGTTGAAACAGAGTTCAGTCATGCAGCGTCTGCTTACAGGTTGGATGCCAACTGCCATCAGGCTAGTATTATGATGATAAGCAGTTAAGGCTTATAATTAGAGTTTAATTAGAACTCTTAAAGCTTACACAGCAACAAATAGAGTAATTGGAATTGGCATTGGAATGAATGAAACATGGAAGGGAAATCGAGAACCTGGGTCTGAAGAGGGAAAGATTAGCAGATAATCAAAGAAAAGTTGAAAAAAAAAACAAAGCGGAAGGAGAGAGACTAAAGGCACCCAATTGTACAGAAAAAGGGTACCTCTCACTTTTTGTAATTAGCTCTGTTCCCAATAGCAATGAATTCCTTGTGGTGCTGAAGACAGGTTTTCAAAAGAGTGGAGATGGCTACCTTTGCCTAACTTACACAAGAAAGCGGAGTTGTGAGAATAATAGTAGGCTGTATTGAAAAACGTGGCATGGAATTGTAATCAGATCCTGCTTGATTATTTTGGAGTTTAAACTTCTGCAGGTGGTTCATTATAGTATTGCACTTTATGATTATTTTGAAGTTTTATGTATGGCACTGTAGTAGTACTGCCCTTCATGATTCATTTGAAGTTTTAGGCATTTAGGTTTTATGATATTTTTTCTTCTGAAAGAAGAACTGCTGCAAAGAAAAGACTTATAAACAGTGCTTCTTCAGCTAAGTTCAACTTAAAATGCCATGTTTGGTCAGTACTCAATTAAAATGTCAATAATTATTAAGTTGTTAATAATTATAATAATAATTATTAGTTTTTAGTAATTATTGACATTTCAATAAATATGTCATTTATACCTCACTAATGAAGTTCAATAATGTTCCAGTTAGTCATTACTATGATAGAACAGTTGTAATGTTACATATGGAAAAAAAACTGTCATGCAGAATCATTGATTTTTCCTTAGTGCTTGCTTCTGTATTTATTATTGTTATTGTTAATGTTTTTACAGAGGGGATCAAAATCCTTCAGATCTTCCTGTTAGCTTATCTGTCCACTGTCGTGAACATGATGCACTTCTCTTTGCACTCTACCAAGATCATAAACTTCGGATGTGGTCTTATAAAGTGAGTAATGTTTTATTTTTTGTTTGTATATTAATTACTCTTAATATACTAATCAATTGGTAATCATCAAAGTAGTTTGTGTCATCTTGGCTCTTTGATCTATACCCCCAATGGACACACTTGCTCACCTCAGTTTCACGAGTTTGGACAAACCATAAAGCACAATGAGCTTTATGATTCAATCAGGCTTTAGGAATGAGCTGTTGGCTTTCAGGGACTAATGCTCTTCCTGTTACAGATTCAAGAGTTCTATACTGAAATTATTTGATATAGAGTGCAGTCATATTCTCTACCTCTTCCTTTGACTGCATTGTGAGAGGCTTTGTTGTAAGCATTGCGAGCGTGAATTGAGTTCAGAATCATGGTACATTTTCATTATCCAGCAGAACCTGTAGGCCAACCAGGAAAAAAATGCTACTCCTTTGTCTCATTGCACCTCCAATCCTCTATGTCCTGAAAAATCTGATGAAAGATTTGAAGGATCTCTTAGAATAGTTGGGTAGATAATACTGGGATGAAAATGATGAAGATGAAGTTGAAGGAGGAGGAGGAGGAGAAAGAGAAGAGGAGGAAGGGGAAGAAAGAAGAGGAGGACGAGGAAGGAGAGAAAGTAGTAGTAGTAGTTGCAGCTGCCGCCGCCGTAGTAGTAGTAATTACAATAAAGCAAACAAAGAAATTATTGGCCCCAAATGTCTCTTCCCTCCCTTCTTTCTGCCAATTGAGTGTTCTCGGTAGTATTGATACTAACTTCACAAAAATACCCCGAGACCTGTTATGTTAGCAAATGACATTTTTAAAGATAATCCTGAATGACAGCACTTTTTAGCTTAGAACTGTTTTCTTAAAAACAGAAGCAGATATGTAAAGTCTGAAAATACACTGTAGTAAACTACTATCAAATCTGTGATGAGCTGTGGAAAATTAAACAGAATAAATTATCTCTCCAGTGTCTCACAGTGCTGTGTTTATAATTGTATTTAAAGATGTTTGCTTTTTGTGTTTTACTCATCTAACGTCTTAACGTTAACAGAATCAAATGTGCCTGCTGGTGGCTGATATGTTGGAATTTGTTCCTGTAAATAAAGATTTGAGACTTATTGGTGGAAGTGGACACAGATTACAACTGGCATATTCTGAGTCATTGGGGCTTTATATTGGTGTATACTTGCATGCACCCAGACAAGGACAGGTAACTGAAATTTTGTATTTGGATAATACAAGATGTATTTTATTGAAACTAAAATAAAATACCAAAATACTGTTTCTATGATAATTTATAATTTCAGACTATTTGGCAAAGGCAGTTTACAACTATATATACTTTGTTTTGGAAGCTGAGATAAAAAGCAAAGCTTAAAATGCTGATAATTTCAACTGTTACTTGTTTTAAACATGGACAATTATGTAACATTGATGCACATTAAAGATATAAAGATTATACACATGAAGTGTGCTTAGAGCAGTGATTTTCAATCTTGGCAGCTTGAAGATCTGTGGACCTGCATGCTGCCTGGGGAATTCTGAGAGTTGAAGTGTACATATCTTCAAGCTGCTAGGGTTGAGAAACATTGCCTTAAATATTGAGAATTCATTGAGTAGCACAAATGTCTTATCTCTAAAGTAAAATATTGTTCAACTAACTTCAGATACAGAATTGTTGTATTGTCTGAGGTTTCCCATTCGTGGTTCATTCCTCAGTGACTTCAAGTCCTGCCAATATGCCCATAGAGAGCCAAATTCTCCTTTCTATCTACAGGGAAAAATTGCATAATTGCTGAGAGTTGTTCTTCATTCTGTAGTTACTAGAATATCTGATATACAGTTATCTTGATTTTCTAGAATTAAAAAAAAAAGGGTAAGGATATGGTAAGAATTCATTTCATTTTTATTTGTACTAATTGCAGACCTTTTTTCCTCCCCTGCAGTTCTGTGTCTTCCAGTTGGTCAGCACAGAGAGTCATCGCTATAGTCTTGATCACATATCATCATTGTTCACATCTCAGGTTGGAACTGGTAACACTCAGGTCAATGAAGTCAAATGGGTTTCAGATAAAAATAAATACATAGGTCATGGGTAATCCTCTTCAGGCTGAAAAGGCTTAATACAGCTATCTTCCCTCTTACTTGAGCATGGATAATGCGATTAAAAATTATATATATAATCCTTTTAGATTCAATCAGTAGATTCTACATTATTAACATAATACGGTTCTTATAATTCATTTGTTGTTTTAATCTATTTACATTTTTATTTAGGAGACACTTATTGATTTTGCTTTAACTACTTCTGAGATCTGGGCACTTTGGCATGATGATGAAAATCAAACTACTGTGAAATACATCAATTTTGAACAGTAAGTTTTATTCCCTCCTTCATCTGTTAATTTGCTCAATATGTTTCTTTAAAACAAGCTTCAGTGTTGATTATTTTATTGAAAAAGTTTCAGAATAAATACATTTGTGTGCCAGAGTACTAGAAGATGATAGCATTGAGCCAAAAGTTGTTACTCTCTGCACTTTTGAAGCTTTAGAATAGGATTAGATTACATAGCCCTGAGAGATTGTTCTCTATTACCCACATTTATAATGATCTTGTTAACTAGGCAAGAGAAAGCATTCCCAAATAAGGCTTTAGACGGAAGATATCCACCATTTCAATTTTTAACAATGTTTATAAGGTGTAAGGGAAGCCCAGTAGCACTAATAGCAATAGCACTTAGACTTATCTACCACTTCACAGTGCTTTACAGTCCTCTCTCAGCCGTTTACAGAGTCAGCATATATTGCCCCCAACAATCTGGCTCCTCATTTTACCCACCTCAGAAGGATGGAAGGCTGAGTCAACCTTGAGCCTGGTGAGATTTGAACTCACACTAATTGCAGTCAGTCAGCAGGAGTAGCCTGCAGTACTGCACTCTAACCACTCTAAGCACTGTGCCACTGTGGCTCAATAATAATCGATTATAGGTAGTCCTTGACTTACAACTGTTTGTTTAGTGATAATTCAAACTTACAACAGCACTGAAAAAAGTGACTTATGACAGTTTTTCACACTTTTGACCTTTGCAGCATCTCCATGCTCACATGATCAAAATTCGGAAACTTGGCAACTGGCATATATTTATGACAATTGCAGTGTCTGGGATCATGTGATCATCTTTTGCAACCTTCTGGCAAGCAAACTCAATGGGGAAGTCACGTTCACTTAACAACCACATTACTAATTTAAAGCTGCAGCGATTCACTTAACAGCTGTGGCAATGAAAGTGATAAAATGTGGCAAAACGTATTTAACAACTGTCTTAGCAACAGAAATTTTGGGCTCAATTGTGGTCATAAGTCAAGGACTACCTGTGTGTTTCTGATTAGTGTTTTGCTTTGCAGCTATGCTGCCTCTTGGATTATTTCCTATTAAATGGTTCTTAAATCAGCAAGAAACCTAGTGAGCACCAAGAGAATTGTTGGCTAGTGTACCAGTGCCAGGATGGGAAGTTAGGGGCTTGCCCAAGAGTGTGTACCATTGGATTAATAGAAAAACCTGACAACGTATGACCACAGAAGACAAGACTGTCGTAACAGCATAGCAAAACATATGTGCTTGTTTTCTAGAATCTGTGATGGCATTGAATTGAAAAAGGGACAAAGTATTGAAGTATGATGATTATCTGGAACATAGTCTTTTTATGTCTCTGTATTTATATGACTGAACTAATCTAGTCTTGTTTTAGCAATGTTGCTGGTCAGTGGAACCAAGTTTCTGTTCAGCCCCTGCCAGCTGAAGAAGTGAATATACGAGATGACCAGGATCCCAGGGTAAATAAACCCTATGAATTAAGTATTTATCTTACTTGTACTGTAAATGTATGTGTAATATAATAGAAATCCTCCAGTTTGAACAATGAATTTGAATGCCAGAGGTTGTGCTGGAAACAAGATCAACAAATAAATCTGGTTTCCAGTACATTTCCTTTAGATATATTGCTTTTATAGGCCCCAGGTATTCCATGATTTGTGGCATGTGATACCAGAACTTCCATCAGTAAAGAGTGCAATTGCATCACTTAGTGACAATAATCCCAGTCCCAATTGCCAGCCTTAACTGAATCCCACCATCATTGGGGAATGCAACTTCCTGCTGCACTAACCAAGTTGGTGGGAAAGCTGACGGAAGGTTTCATGCCCCAGATTGGCAGGCAGATAAGTGGCTGCTACTGGGTGGGAGAGCGAGGAGTGCTTAGAGCTGTGGGGCAGGGAAGGGAGGAAATGAGGGTTGGGAGGGTGCACAAAAGGTGCAGGTCGGGAGAGGGGCACAAGGGGTACGTGAGGGGAAAAGGCCAGGCAAGGTGCAAGAGGGTGCACAATAGGAATGGGTAGAGTGCAGCTTGCGTGATGGCTGGGCAAGATGTGAAGGAGGTGTGGGATTAGTGATGAGTGGGTCAGGAGGGTTGCAAGGATGTGTGTGAGTGTGCAAGCAGGAGGGTGTAATGGAGGTGTGATGGATGTGTGGCAGTGCACAAATAGCTGGTATGAGCACAGAAGGCATGGGGGAGGGTGTGGGGAATACTCCAGCAATTTATAATCTTCCCTGCTAGCTTTCCCATTGATTTTCTGGGGAAGCCAGCAGAGAAAGTTGCAAATGGTGATCATGTGGTTGTGGGGCATTGCAGTGGGTCCAAAGTGCAATCCTGATGCCAGGCAACCCAGTTGTGATCATGTGATTGCAGAGATGCTGGGATACCAGAAATCTGAGGATGGTCATAACCCCCATTTGTTTAGCACCATTGTAACTTTGAAAAGTCACTGAACAAAATGGTTGTAGATCAGAAACAATGTGTATTTGGAAAGATTGGGCATTTGCTACTCCAAAATGTGTTAAATCTCAAAATACTAACAGTGATCTACATCATTTAAAAAAGGACATAATCATGCAAATTTAATGTAATTTAATCTAAATTTAAATGCCTTATCTGTCTACTTTGGATTCAGTAGATTTGTCTGTTATTTCAGGGGACTGTCAAGAACAGGGGTGTCAAACTCGCCTTGTCACATTGATGTATTGTGACTTTTTTCCCCTTCACTAAAACAGTGGGCGTGGCCAGCGTGTGATGCATCTGGCCTGCGGGCTGCGACTTTGATACCCCTGGTCCAGAAAGACGTTGTGACCATTGGATCAAAATTTTGCCAAATGAGGAAAAGTTGATTTAATGTCTGTTAAAATGAGAATTACTGTATTTGATATGGTTTGATATTCCAATCGTCCCCAGATTTCAGAGCCTGCGGAGCATCATGCCACTCACACAATTTTAGTGTAAGAAAATAGCATCATACCTTAGTTTTTAAAAAATCATATACATCTATTAAATTGATACTAATTATAATGATTCTTTACAGGAAACATTTACAGAGGCTATCTTTCTACCTGGTCAGTTCACAAATGCAGCTTTGCTTAAAGCTTTACAGGTGAGTATCGATCTTTATTTGTTGGGGAATTTGTCCTAACTAAGCAAAATTTAAAAAGCCAATTAACATCTCTTTTTTTTGACACAAAATGACAATGTTGGATTGCAGCCAAAGAACATAATTTTCTCCAGTTCATAATTCTTAATGATCTATTAGTGTCATCTGAAAAGAGCATAGTAGTTGATAAGGCTAAATTTGAAGCATAAACCACAGTATTAACTTACAGGATCCTATCATACTGGTCAACAAATCACAATATGTAATATTAGTAGGTAGAAGCATTTTTAAACCTGGTTTCCATTGTCCATAGAAATATAAAACATCCTGTTTCATAATTCTAGAAAATTAAAATATTAGCTAATATTTGATAAGTAGGCATGGTTAAATCTTTTTTCCAAGTAAGTAATTTGCCCTAAACAAGTTAACATATTCTCTGCAATTAACATTTAGTAGTCATAAGTGGTAGAAATTCACTTCAGTATTCAACAGTGTCTGAAGAAATATGTTCTTAAATACTCCGTTCTTTGAAAAAAAGTTGATATATCTGAGGAGGCACTCGAATTAAAAATGAAAGTTTATTGATCAGATGAATTATTTATATACTTGTAAAACAGCTTAATGTAGATAATATAGGGAAGGTATTGTAATAGAATAGGATTTGTTTGAAGAAAAAAAACTGCTTGATGATCTAACATTTTGTTCTCAGAGAGGCAGGAAATCAAAATAAGGTCAGTACAGAATTAAAGTATTAATAGAAATACCATATGATAGCTACATCCAAATAGTTTTATAATTTAAGAAATCACTTTTTAACAATATGCAGTGTTTCACACAAAGAAACTGATGAAATCAAGTGTAGACAATGCTCTGCTTGATTGGAAGTGAAGTCCTTGGTACTCTCTGAGCTTGACTGGAAGTGCAATACATTTCATACTACAGATACTTTAGATATATTTAATAATTTACAGTCCAAGATGAAACACTATAGTAATAAAGATTGGAAGCCACAAATGGTCTTGAGGGACATGCCTCTAGTTAAAGGTATTTATTAAGGCAACAGTATAAGCATGGTTTGGTGACACTGGAAGACTAATATTGTTATTGTATCAGATTTTGGAAGAAAATTAGAAGCAAGAAAATGTAATCTGCTCATGGGGATGGCATTTTAATTAAATAAGACTGATGTTCATTATCAAGTTAATGAATCAGATCCAAAGTCTGATGTGATCAAAACTTGGTTCAGTGCTCTTCTAAACTTTTTTAAAACTAATGGTTTGCCTTCTTTCTTTTCCTTCCTTCCTTCCTTCCTTCCTTCCTTCCTTCCTTCCTTCCTTCTCTTTCTCAAAGGAACGTGTATGAAATTGTGACATGTAAGATTAAGCAGTGTAACACTCTTTCTCTCTCTCTCTCTCTCTATATATATATATTTGTAGATATTTTCTCAAGAAGCTGAGAGGTACAAAGACCTGTCATGGGATGAACTGAAAAAAGAAATTACTATTGCTCTAGAAGATGAGGTAAGATTAGATTTATTTCTGTTTTAAAGAATCATTTCAGTTATTTTTAACTCTTGACTGCTTATAGAGTGGGATGGTAGGGGAAGAGTTGCTGTTCAGCCACATTTCTCCTCTAATCATTTTATGACTCTGATATGCAAACAGTGTGTTATGTCACACATGATGCTAAACCTATCTTTTTAACCATGTGGACATTTTATAATAGTCTGGTCTACATATAATGCTAAAACTAAATGGATTATTTTATACATAATGCTAAACCAGATTTAAACCAGATTACGGTTTAGTGTTATGTTTGAACCAGCCAATTATTTTGAAACCTCATCTTTTTTTGTTGTTCTTGCTTAGTATAAGAAATAATAAAAATAATTTTATTTTTTGGTCAAGAGTAATTAGACCACTGTAGTGAAGTTTGATCCAGTTTGTGAAATGCTAGCTGTAGTGATTAATAGAAATGACAATAGTCTGGGTTCACTGGTTTCTTACATAAAGAAGTCTTTCTAATGAGGATAAATTTAAGAATAATTGGTTAATAGCAATATCACTTATATCACTTCACAGTGCTTTACAGCCTCTCTAAGCGGTTTACAGTGTCAGCATATTGCCAACAACAATCTGGTCCTCGTTTTACTGACCTCAGAAGGGTGGAAGGCTGAGTCAACCAATGAGAATCAAACTGCCAAACCGCTGGCACCCAGCAGTCAGCAGAAATAGGCTGCATTACTGAGTTCTAACCACTGTGCCACCCTGGCTCTCTTTTAATTAATGGTATTAAAGTGCCAAGTGTCATTTGATAAATGATAGGTAGTAAATTATTTTATTTCTCCTCCCTTCTCCCAGTTCCAGGGCAATGTGACAGAATATGAATTTTCACATGAAGAATTCAGACAATTACAAATAGAATTCTGGTCAAAATTCTACGCCTACTGCCTTCAGTATCAGGAAGAACTTTCACGACCACTTGCACTTCTCTTGAATCAGTATACCAATATGGTGTGTCTACTAAAAAAGGTAAGAACCTGGCTATTTCATGATAAAACATTGATGCTTTATAGGCTTATAAAAGAGCATAATGATCCCATATTTTATTGTGATATTGAAACAATATCTTTAAGCTTCTACAAAATACTTGCAAATCTACATTTATTTAATAAACATTCAGATGATCTAAGAATAGACTTTCCTGATAATATGTTTTAGATATTTTTTCTTTACAGTCAACACAGTCGCCTTACCTTTGTTGTTTTTTATTTTGTATTAAGCTTGTCCACTCCCCCAAATAAATGGGACAATCCATAATTTTGAAAAGTTCCAGGAAATCATGGAAACCATTAAAAAGTTTATTTGATTGTTTTCCTCATAGTTCAGGTGTTTACCCTTATTTGCTACTATTTTCAAAACATATTTTAAGACTGAGAATATGGATAGCCATCCTGACTGCAGGTATTTGCTTTGTAGTTTGCACAAATACATTTTATATTTGTGGTTATATTTTAGTTACCTGTATTATTTGAAATTAGAATAAGTCGTTGTTTTCTGCTCTTTGAAACTAAGTAGAAGGTTTGTTTGTTTCCCACAGGGTTATTTTTCTTTTCTTGTGCCATGCTCCTTAATGGATCATCTTTATCTCTTGCCTGATGAACAACTGATCAATGAAGTTGAAAGTGCTGGCTTAGATGGTAATAGAGATGGAGTTTACTTTTTGTCTTAGAATGTTATTTTAGTTCTGCTAATGGTTTCAGCATCTATTTACTACTGCGATTTTCAAAATTATAATATGTATTTAGCTTTGCAGAATAAAAAAAAAACCCCAGCCAAGTCTCTTCTCTCCTCATTCCCCACATTTATTCCATGAGAAGATTTTCCATGTTAATTTTTATGCTGTTTATTACTTTTGTTCTAACAAAAGGAAGGCTGAATAATGTAATCTAGAGATTAGAAAAAATATTTTAAAATAATAACTGGATAATATCTCTTCAAAATCTTTATTTCAATACTCTAAATCAGGCGTGTCAAACTCGATTTCATTGAGGGCCACATCAGGGTTGTGTTTGACCTGGGGGGGGCAGAGTGTGTGTGGCCAGCTCGATGTCACTCGTGTCAGGGGCGCTTCTGGTGACCCGAGCGCTCTGTGAGAGAAAATGGGCTCCTGAGCTCCGTTTTTGGCTGCGACGGCCTCCTGAAACCCCATGCCAGCAAAAATGGAGCTCCATTTCTGCTGGCAGAAGCACTGCAGGCCAGTCCTTTGTTGTTTGCAGGGTGGCCCCGAGTGCCAAATCTAAGCACATGAGTTTGACACCCCTGCTCTAAATAAAAATATTTTCCAGGAATAGCAAAGCTGATCCCTGTATATTTTCCAAGAGAATGTGGATACTGTACTTGATATTCTACTTCTCTTGTTTGTCCAGACAAGGAACCAAGAGAGGGGATGTTGTTGGAGTATCTTTTATTGTCTTCTCAATATTTATTTAATATTTCCCTTTCCAGTATTTCTGGATTTCTGCCTGTTTTTGGAGCTACTTTTTCATCATCCTGGTGTCATGATCATCTGTTTTTGGCTATTGTCTAATTTAAACCAGATAGATAAAACTTTTCAATCAGACCTAGATTTTTCTCTCCATTTTCAAGAGATTAAAATATACTGTGCCTGAGCATTTAGAAGCAGTTACCTCAAATCTGCTTGAAAATGGATAATTGCAAGATTGAGTTGATGTATGCAAAATGTACTGTCTCTTACATCATACACCATAGAATATTGAGAAACATATTTCATCTTATTGGGGGTTTTATTTGATTTATCAAGTGAAAGGAACCTTAGCATTTTATGCCTGTTTAGAATGCACTGCAAAAAAGCTGCTTTCTTTTTAAATTTTGAATTTATAATCTCCTTGTTGCAGAATCTGATTTTTCTCATGATCTTCTGAGTCTTCTTCAGTGCCTTCGATTAATTGGAGAATCTGTTTCTGTGGAAATGGCACTCACAATGGAAATGGCTTGCTTCCGTCTCCAGTCTCCAGAGAGAGCTGCTGAACAGATCCTTAAAGACTTGATTGCTAATGACACGTAAGCCTGGATTTTGAGCTGCATGTGCATATAAAGATTGATTTGCTGATTTCCTTTGCAGCATTGAACTGATTAGATGCATTTACACATCTCTTGAGGGTATTTATTTTGACCCTGACCACCAATGGCTTAATTATGTTATGCTTGGAGTGTTGTAATATATTCTGAGTATTCAGAAACTTGACCTTGACCAGAATGCCATGGAGGCTATTGATCAGTCTGATTATAAAAGTCATCCAATACCACTCGGCCAACAATTCTTTAGCTACTGGTCTTTTTTCAGGGTGAACTCAAAATGTTGATTATGATCTACATATTTCTGCATAAATTGGAACTTTGCTATTTGAAACATCTTCCAAAATGAATCAAGACTTTTTGGAGATATCATCTTTTGGTTTGCTACTTTTAGGGGTACATTTATGGGGAAACCAAAGAAGCGATCTTGAAGGCTACTCCTAGAATTGTTTAAGGCATGTCAGGCTTAGTATTTTATTAATTTTTTCTCTAAAGGAAGTTCACCATTCAAAGAAAGTGTTTTTATACTTATTTGAATCCTGTTGTATTTTTATTTATAGTTTGAAAGTTTATTTTGCACTTAAAGAAGTCTTGAATGCTCTTTTTCGTGGCAGTGCAACGAAATTCTCTCAAGTCCTTAGAACAAATAATAATAATAATAATATTAAATTTATATGTTGTCTGACTTCCAACAACTCTGGGGGATGAAGGCAATTTTTGAGTAGTTCGAGGCGTTAGCTGAACTTCCTGATTTTTTTAGAGGGACACAGTAATATAACAATAGCATTCTAAGGGTGTGGCTGAAAAATGGCAACCTTTTTTCTTTGAAGTTTCTAGTTGAGTGTGTCATGAGAAATATAAAAGAAAGTTGAATATGTGGTAAAATAATAAGAGAATGAATAGGTAATGAATGAATGTAATTGAATGAGTGACCAATATATTGAGTTTGATTAGGAATTCATGAAGATCAACCATAAAACAAATGTATGAAAAAAAATGAATGACTTGAGAAAAGTGGGAAGAGAGAAAATTCTGATTGAATGGGATTAATAAGTTCTCAAAGAGAAAGAAGGAATAAGTTTATAATTGAAAAGAAACATTTTAATTGGTATATGGATGTAGTGGAATGATGTTTGCAAAGACAGAAAAGTATGAGGAGAGATAATAACATTTCCCCTCCTGCTTTTAATTTCTGTGACTTACTTTTTCTTACTCTTTCTGCACTTTTGTTATGTTGCTTGTGTTGAAAGGGAATAGTATAATTGACATGTATTTAAACTTTTATCATGTTTAAGGATAGGAATGGCAAGAAACCTTGAGAAGCAAACTATTCCATTCTACCATTAAATCTTGCTGAACCCCCCCCCCCCCCCAAGTGACTTGAAATTGCACAGAGAAATTTCAGCCATTTTGCTGCTGAATTTCAGTGCCATGAGTGAGGGGTTTGGAAGCTGTAATAGGTATCCTGTGGGGGGATGAGTAGTACAGTTTATGCTTTCATTGCAAATAGCCATTTGTCATTATGCTTATTTACATCTTCCCAACATCTTATCCAGGCAGTTTTAACTTGCAGTTTTGTTCCTTTTCATGAAGAAAAAGGATTACAGAATGAATGATTATGAATGATGAATGATTACAGAAACTCCTGTCACTAACCTACTACTGCACCTTTGGTTAACTTTCAATTACTGGTTATTTTCTAGTTAGGAAGGCAGACTGGAAAGAAGTAATGTATATTTCAAAATGTACAGCTAATGAAATGACATCTTATTGGGCTTTTTCCCTTCAGAAAGCAGAGGCAATTAAGTTGATGCCTCTTGCTGTAAAAAGCAATCCTCCAGTTTTAAGGTTTCACTTCCTTAGGCATTAATTGGCTCTTGCCAAAGAACTGAAAGATTTGAGTTTTGCTTTTTAAAAAAGTTTGAAAGTTTGCCTTAGGCTCACCTGTTTGATCGGACAATTGAATCACTAGGTTTCTAGGAGAATACCATAGCAGTTTGTTTTGTGTTAAAACCTTGTATTAAATCTCTAGACTCCCTCAAGCAAAAAATCTGCCGCATAGATTCACAATTGAACTATAGGTGTGGTGACTATATTTTCTTGAAAAACTAAAGGACAAATCTGAAAAGAGGAATTGGAATTTGGAATAGGTTCATAAGGATAACAATTGTTTTAGGTGTAAAAGAGCAAAACCAAGAAAAATCAATCAATCAATCAATCAATCTAAAGGGCACATTTCTGAAGTAAAGGACTGTCCTTTATAATAAAGGACACACGGTCCCTGTAAACTATATGTCCTGTGTGAAATTAATAATCTGCACTTGACAAACAGTGTATGTCTTGACAATCACTACAGAACTAATTAGTTTTAGAATAATGTAAGAATAAGCAGAATGTTTCAGAATAAGCAAGTATCAACCTATGAGATAACAAGAATCATTGAGAGATAGTAATACACCACAAAATTACTTCGCTTTCATAATCTATAATCGCTCAATAATCTCTCAATTCATCTTAATTAAATTTTATTTATTTTTTTGCAGAGAAAATATGATGGGAGATATTCACAGCAAACTACAAGAAATAAAAAATCCAGTTAATGCTATTGGGATGCTTATCCGGGAAATGGACTATGAAACAGATGTTGAGATGGATAGAGGATTCAGTCCTGGTGAGAAGAGAACAACATTATCCTCCTTCCCGCCGCAACATTCTGATTAAGTAGAAGCAATTTAAGTTAATACATATTTTTTGTCTCTTTCTACAGTTCAGCCCATAAACGTGCGCATGCATCTGTCACAACTTTATGGTAGTAGTGCAACAGTAAATATGGTATGTCGGTGTGTGTACAAGATGTCCATGACACGCTTTTTAATTTGCCGGGATCTGTTGATTTTACAGCAGCTATTACTACGGCTTGGAGATGCTGTGAGTATACCCTCAAACGCTAAAATCCTTCTGAATCCTAAAACACCCTATTTATAAAAAAAAGCATTAGGGGCATACCGTATATACTTGAATATAAGCCGAGTTTTTCAGCCCGTTTTTCAGCCTGAAAAACGGCCCCTCGGCTTATATTTGGGTCACGAAAAAAATGCCTTTTTCCCTGCAACCGTTTTGGCTCCCGGGGTTGCAGGGAGGCTTGCTAAAGCCAAAATGGGGTGTGGGGGGGTGCGGCGCCCCTCCCCACACCCCTTTTTGGCTGTAGGGGTCAGGGAGGCTTGCGCCGGCAGCGCCTTCTCCTCTTTTGCCCCTCAGCGGCTCCCAGCAACTGAGCAGAGAGGCGGCCGATGCCTAACGAGCGGAAGCCAAAGCGCCGCCGTGGCATGTTGCTGGGAGTTGCTGGGAGCCGCTGAGGGGCAAAAGAGGAGCAGAAGGCGCTGCTGGCGAGCAAGCGAGCAGCCAGCCATGCCGGGGGCGCTTTGGCCGCCGGGCCCGCCCGCCGCGGCTGGAGCTCGCCACTCACCGAATTTGACCTCAGTCGCAGCCGCGGCTCCAGTGCTGAAGAGGGTCGGTGCTGGGCGATGAAGAAGAGCAGAAGCAGCTGCTGCCAGGCAAGCGGGAGCCGAACGACCGCATGGTCATGCGTGGCCCATGGCAAGTGCCCACAGCTGCCTGGTATTGGCCCCGAATACCAGCACCGTCCCTCGCCCGCCTCAGTTCCCCGCTCTTTCCTTCCCCCCACAGGCGCCTCCTCCCTTTCCTCGCCCCGAACGGCCGGCGGGCGAGGCTGCTTCGGTCGCCGTGAGGCTGCCCGAAGCGTTCCTTTCCGAGGGGCTTCTCAGCACCCGCGCCTCAAATTCAGTTCAGCCGGGGGAGGGAAGCGGGGAGTTGAGGCGGGGTGGGG